>JAIUZE010033683.1:0-11430 GCA_022085475.1 Heliosperma pusillum | reverse complement strand
ATAAACTGTCTTTTCATACATAGCCAGGGTGGTAAATTGTATGGAGTGAGCATTACCGGCTAGCAGGAGTACGACTTTCCGTATTGACCGAAAGGTGCGAAACCATCGGTACAAAGACCAAGTCGAACATTTCGAGGCTCACTTGCAAAAGAAGGATGAATGCGATCAAAATGTTTCCAAGCCTCGCCGTCACTTGGATGAGACATTATCCCGCCGACACGTGGATTTTCATGATGGCACCGCATCTCTGCCGCAATTAGTTTTGTGGCATAAAGTCGTTGCAAACGCGGTCCTATTGGGAAATAAGTTAAAATATTTATCCCAACCCTTTTGCCATTTGTATTCTTTTGTTTTTTATATCAATCTCTACCACATTTTCTACACTTATCGAGAAGACTATCATCATCCCAAAACAACATACATCCTATTTCACACGCATCTATCTTTTGATAAAGGAGTTGAAGAGCTTTAAGAATATTTTTGGTTTCATAGAAGTTACGCGTCATACCATGATTTTCAGGAATAATGTCCCCTATAAATGACGCAATACCATCTTCACATTTGTGGGGTAAATTGTATTCACATTTCAAAGTTACCAACCGTGAAGCTGACTGCAACAAAGAGATACGACTCCCCTCATACACCGGTTTATTGGCATGTTCCAACATTTTGAAAAAGGCTAGTACATTAGGATTTGGAGATTCATCAACCACTTCGGCGTCAACACTTTCCATTATAATTTCATTAATGTTGTCGCGCAACGCATCCTCCACCATATCCCTATAAGAATTGTCAGACCTCTCCTCAACGGGAAAACTCTCACCATGGCACACCCAATCATAATAGTCATCG
Source organism: Heliosperma pusillum (assembly GCA_022085475.1). Lineage (NCBI taxonomy): Eukaryota > Viridiplantae > Streptophyta > Magnoliopsida > Caryophyllales > Caryophyllaceae > Heliosperma > Heliosperma pusillum. The sequence continues at coordinate 10,578 of JAIUZE010033683.1, read as the reverse complement.
CAAAAGCCCCAAAGCCCTAGGTGTTTTCGTACTTCTTGTTGAGCTAAAAATTTTCTATTTCTACACCTTACACATGGGCACCTAATTTCTTTACATCTACCGTAATCTTCTTGTTTCTTAACATAATTAATGAATTTATTAACGCCCATTACAAACTCCTGCCTTAATTTTTTTTATTACAATCCAATCTTTCATACATCCACGCTCGTTGTACTCTTTTCATTTCAAATCTACATTCACGTTTATAATTATTATTATCGACTTAAATAAATATTCAAAACAATAACAACAAGAACTAAAAGTTTACTAATAGCAACAACAATAACAACAACAACAACAACAACAAGAACAACAACAAGAACAACAAGAACAACAACAACAACAACAACAACAACAACAAGAACAAGAACAAGAACAACAACAACAACAACAACAACAACAACAACAACAACAACAACAACGACAACAACGACAACAACAACAACATCAACAACAACAACAATAACAACAACAACAACAACAACAACAACAACAACTATCTAACATCTTCAACCTGCAAAAAAAAACAATATTTCGAGCTCATGGGTCCTTATCTCTCCAACCTAAACCCATCTTTGAATCTTTCATACCATTAGTAAATACTAATTATTTAATTAATTGTTATGAGACGAAAATTCGGCAGCAGCTCCCTACAGTTCTCCAATTACACAATGCTGAATGACTTGTCACTCGACATATGTATTTAGAGAACATTAAAGGAACTGTCAACCAAAATTAATCGTTAAATATCAATTAAAAAAATAGTTAGTATTTACCACCTAAATGGCATGAAAGATTCAAAGACAGTCCCAAAACGGGGACTATTCAAGAATTACACCTAATGTGTAATTCTTGAACGGGTACTAAGTCTATCATATATGAACAACATTTCCTTAATAATTGTGCCAAAAGTAAAGGTAGACAAATGATCGGGACAGAGGGAGTAATAATAACTATAATATATTAATAATTATAACAATTCAAAGGAGGGAGGGAAAGATGGGGTGGGGGCGGCGGCAGGGAGGGGGTGATGTCGGCAGGCCACGGCGGCGCCGGTAGGGAGGGAAAGAGCAGAAAGAAGGGAAAGGGGAAAAGGAAGAAAGAGGAGGGGGGGCGACGGGTCCGGCCAAAGGAGGGGGGTGGCGCCGGCAAGGAGAGGAAGAAGGTGGCGCCGGTAAGGGGAGGGGGTGGTGGCGCCGGCAAGGGGAGGAGGTGCTAGATCTGAAAAGTCAATTTAAGAAGAGGGGGAGAGAGAGAGAAAGAGGGGCGTACCAATTGAAGGATCCGGTGGCTCCGGTGGTGGCTCCGGTGGTCTTGGGTTAGGGTGGCGCCGGTGGGGTCTTGGGTAGGGTTGACGATTGTAAAATAATTTGGGTTTTGTAAAAGGAAACATGGGGAAAGAGAAAAGGCTGTTTGGATATATCAAAAAACCTTGCGACGGAATTTCCGTCGCAAGTCGGTCGCAAATTAAATATTAAAAAAGCCTTGCGACGGGAATTCCGTAGCAAGGTCCGTCGCATAGCAACTTGCCACCTGGCTTTCCAGTGATGAGTTTTCTGTCAGTGATTTGCTTTTGCGACGGAAAATCCGTCGCATATTTCGTCGCTAATATCTCTTTTGCGACAGAAATTACGTCGCAGAAGTTTCTGCCATGTAAAATTTCTAGGCGCCATGGCTGGAAACTCTGCTACGGAATGTCCGTCGCAACTCCGTCGCAGGTTTCCATTTCCGTCGCAGGATCCGTCGCAAAGGTTTTTTAGATACGGTATTTATGTCCGTCGCAAATATTCCGTCACTAATGAAATCCTTTTTTTGTAGTGAAACTGGCCTATGGTTCTCCTGGTGCCAAGCCTATCTCTGGCCTAATAGCAGCCTCTGGCACCTCTGCAGGAAAGACTGTCACAATGAAGGCATTTCAGTATTCTGAAGATCAAGGATGAGATCCTCCTCTGCACTGGCAGTCAGAGCAATGCCATGGCTTTGATTGATTCCTGGGTAGTTCAGGAGAAGTTCATTCTAACTCATGCTTATGACTGGTTTAGATCTGCTAAACCTCCTATTTCTTGGGCTGTTTGTCTGAATCATTCCAGTATTATTCCTAGTCACAGATTTATCACTTTCCTTGCTATTCAGTCCAAACTTAGTACTATGGATACTCTTATCAGGAAGGGCATGTACATCATCAATAGGTGTGAGCTATGCAAAGCTAGTAGTGAGACTCATCAGCATTTGTTCTACGTACCAATGTCCATATGCTCTTGAGCTCTAGGCTGCTGTTCTCAGCTGGTTAAATCTTCCTGGGAGAGCAATTAACTCCAGGACAGAGCTTGAATGGATTAACCAAAGAGGGCGTAGAAGGCATTGGAAGGCAGGCTGGTATCGAATCTGTATTGTTGTTGTTATGTATCATATTTGGGCTGAAAGAAACATGAGAATTTTTGGTGGTGTAAGTAGGTCTTCTAGCTTGCTCTTCAAGAAGATCCAAAATGATATTTGTATTAGGATCCTTAGTAAAGCTGAGTACAAGAACTATGATTGTATAGTTCATAGGCTAAATAGAGTTTACTTCTCTAAGTGTTTAGGGCTTTGTTTTTGCTTGTAATCTTGTTTCCTTTTTATTTTACCCTTATGGATGAATAAGAGGAATCATAACTTTTTTGCAAAAAAAAAAAAAAATATAAAAAAAAAAATAATAATAATAATAATAATAATAATATTTTGAGTAGAACTATTTTCAGGCATTTTAATATTTTGAATAATTACCATTATCATTATAATGGGCGTATTTGGGTTATTTGGAAGAATCCTAGTCTTACTCTTAGGACTATTTCTGCTGGTTCCCAGTGGATTCATCTTGAGGTTTGTTGTCCTCACTGTTCTCCCTTTCTTCTTACGATGGTCTATGGTGCTAATGATGGTAATGATCGTCATACCTTATGGGATTTTATGATCCAGAATGTCAATACTACCCCCTGGATGTTACTGGGTGACTTTAATTGTGTTAGAAGTACTGATGAGAGAATCAGTAATACTCCTCCCTCTTTTCCTGACATTGAGGATTTTAATAACTGTCTTAGGACTGCTTGCCTGGATGATTTGACAACTTTTGGCTGTGAGTTTACTTGGACCAATAAGCAGGATCATGATGCTCTAAAGTGGATTAAATTGGACAGGGTTTTTGGTTAATTCTGGTTAATGCTCTGATACCAAATAAAAGTCCATAGACCATAATTAGACTCCTCTAATTATTTACTAAATTACTTATTAATTTAGTTTATAATGATCTATGTAACAAGCATGCAAATATAAAGACATTTCTATAAGAGAAGAAATTTCCTCACATTGATATGGAAAATATAAGGGCACAACAAGAACTCCTTCTTGTTGTTCTTGAGCTATAAATATGGATGAACACAAACAATCTCCAAAGTAGAAGATCTCCTCTAAGTTGCACCAAGATTAACCCAAATGATCTACCCTTATTATTAACTAGATAATAAGATAGATATAATACTACTAATATTATGACTATATTACTACACTAGGAATACTTAGTAAATATTAGTATATGAGAGTATTTAGTGAGAGGAAGAATTTTAGAAAGAAGTATGACAATTGAACAAAATCAAGTAGTAAAATAATGAACAACCTTTTGTTCATTATATAGCCAAAATGGCCGGACCTTGTAGTCCTAAATTGACTATTATTTTGCTTAATTTTATCACATGCATTAGAGTGGAGTGTTGTAGAAAAGATGATGATTGTTTTATACTTGTTATGTCACTTTCAAAAAGTAACTAAAGAGTAAAAACAAGAACAAAATCATCACCATGTAACTACTACCAAAACCGGTCCAATTGGTCTAGTTAGGTCCATTTTGATTTTTGATATTTGTCTCACAAATACTTATTGATCATATGGTTAATTATCTTGTATAATTAAGTGTTAAGTTGATCATATAACAATTATATGACTCAATTAAATAAATAATATGTACTTAACATTTTAAGTAATATTTTACCATTCTATCAATATATAATGGGTCCCACAATGCTTAGTTAATTTATTTTACAACTCCTTGTAAATATAATTAACTAATTACCTCTATCTCAAAACCTCAACTAATTTAGTAATTAAACGATTAATTACTAAGTTAAATCTTATTTAATCGTATTAAAATAAGATATAAATTTATTAGTCAATTATCGCATAATTGAAAAATAAGCTTAATCGAATTTGAGTTCTTAACTCAATTTCTAACAATTAACTCTCGTACATATCGAATATATGTAATGTACTAATTAACTGTATCGTATACAAATAATTAGTTACTATTTGGATTTCATCCTTTAGGTGTGACCGAAAGGGATCAGTTGATCACAGCCGTCAAACGACAATAACGTCAAACTCTAGTCAGCCAACAGTTATTGATTTACGTATTCAACTGACTAATCATAATGTAGTAACTAAATTATCCCAATTATATTCATTAAAAGATTATATGTGGCGCACTTTTGTGGAGGACACCTTACTCCAAGAATCTCCACAACTTGCTGACACAAGTGGCGTCACCGATTCTCTTGTCTCTTTATCACATCTCCCACTCAACGCAAGGTGTCTTCCAGGTCGCACTTGCGATTGAGAATATCTAGAGTGGTTTTCTCGATAGGGAGAGTAACGGTCTGACCGGAAAATCTACCATAGATCTCTTTCCGAGCGTGGCCACGCATTTACAGTAACTACTCCTCGAGTGGCCTAAAGATGTTTTTACCCAACGTGGGTGGACAATTCCTGTTGATCCATCTACTCTGTATGATGCAGATCACCATGATCGAGAAGAAGTCCATCGGCCTCCTTTTACGGCACGACCTAGAACATCAACCAAAACCAATCGGAAACTGCACCGACTCAGATAAACGGTCGCCAGTCAAAAGAATCGACTTATAGGAATAAGATAGAAGACCCTGCCACGACCAGGCATCAAATAATTGATTTAAGGGTCTCTACAATGTCACTGTCCGACAAAGTGTCATACAGTCTGTCTATGTAAACGACCAGTCATCTCCATGACCCCATGGTGCTGAACCAACCATCGATCGACTTACAATCAAGTCATTTCGAGACGTCACCTCATTGAGTGACTAGGGACAAAATACTAAGTTCGTCCTGTTCACTTGAATTGGGTTCAACCTTTCTTTCAACCAATTCAGATAAACAAAGTATTAAAATTTAGTCAAACTAAATAATGGAGTTTTTTTAATGAAACTCTAACAATGAATGCGATTATCAAATATTTGGAAAAATTGATACGCTTCAATTAATTTCATTCTTATAATTTTAAGCATTCAGGTTACATATTCAATCCCCATTGAACTGACATGACTATCATGTTCAGCCTGCGAAATGCATGGCTAATGGATTAGCAATACTTGCATCTCTCATCGTTCTGATTGGTATTTCTTTTTGTCTACGTAATCTCATATTACATAAACTTTCTGAGTACGTGTCTAGGTTTGAATCTAGACTTAGGACTCTTGGCCTAAAGTTAGCTCCCACTGTTTGACCAGTATAATGGGATAGGATATACAGCTATATGAACTATTTCTAGTCCCTCCAATACTGTCGAATCCAAGCTACTTTCATATGCATCATCATATGACGCAATGTACTCCATTTCCGTTGTTAAATCCGCAATGATAAACTGCCTGGAACACTTCCAGCGGATACATGACATTTATATCTGAAAATGTCACTCCTACTTTGAACCTTTCCAATAGTATTTTCTGTTTGGAACTCTTCCAACAGATAAATCTTCTATGAAACACAGCCAGTTCGTGATTTCAAATCACCTTGATTAGTTTGGAAACTGAAGTCTGTGTAAACTCTTACACACAACTCACTTTAAACTCCAAACATATGAAACATATCTTTAGTTCTTCGCAAGTACTTAAGGATGTTCATTATGGCTATCAATTGACTTTCACTTGGATTTAATTGCAAATGATTCGTCATACTCAAAGCATGCGAAAAGTCGGATTGAGTATACATCACAGCGTATATAATTGATCCCGCAGCGGAAGCAAAAGGAATCAATTATGATGTGTTCAACTTCCTTGAACTAGTCAAAGATCTTATCAAGATAAGAATTTTGACTCAATGCTAATATCCTTTTAGATTTATCTCCATAAATCCAGATATCTAAAAGATGTATTCTACTTCTCCAAAATATTCCATCATCTAAAATGATCAATATGTCTCCACATATAAGACTGATGAAAACCATATTACTCCCACTAAACTTCATGTATAAACATAATTCCTCGAGATATCGAGAAATATTTTATGACATGATTGACACATCAATTCCAACTCTTTAGTGCTTACTTAAGACATCCTCTTAAGCTTGCAAATTGACTTAGGATAGTTAGGATCTACGAACCCACAGGTGAATATAAAATATACTACCTCTTCTAGAATCGTATTCGAGAAGGTGGTTCTTGAGGTCCAATTGACATCATACTATTATGATATGCTCTAATCGCTAAGTATATTCGAATGGATCAAAAATTAAGGTTGGTGCAAAACTCTTTGCCTACCAAGTTATCTTTGAAAACATTTTAATGTTCATCCATGCAAATTTTGATCTTAAAAATCAATTTACATTGAAGAGGTCGTACTTCTTCAAGTAAAAATTTACCAGGTCACATACCTGACCATCATGCATGGAGTCCATTACGAATCGTATGACTCTAAGCCATAGCAAGAAGTTGGGACCAGAAACAGTCTTTTATAAGTCACAGATTTAGAATTCATCACTTATTAAGATAAAATTCCACCTGACCTCCTAGGTTCCGAAGAAATAACTACTGAACAAGCAATGAGGAAAACCTTTTCCGGACCATATGCTCAGTTTGTGGCTCTTGAAACATTTTCTCCCACTCTGTCTTATCAAGAAATAATCGTATTTTTATTGAAAGACAGCATCACGAGTCACAAACGCTTTGTTCTCGTGGTCAATGTGGGATTAGTGAGCACTTGTTTCATTCAAATAACTTATAAATTAGGTACGCTACCTACCCATATCGTATATGGAATGAAATCAGACTGTTTTAAATGTGTTTTAATATGGTGGGAAAAGAAATAGCAGACAAAAATATTAAGATACCAAGGTTAGTCAAATGGCTCATTTTGACTTTGATAAAGTCAAAACCATATCGTATAAGGTTCTGTTTCTCTATTCAACAACACCTTATCTAATAATGTGTGTTAGAGAAGTTAACTTGTGAAACCATTTCACAATACTTTTGATGAAAATAAAAGTCAATACTTAGATATTAATAGTTACGATTTAGTCGTAAGTCATTGATCTAATGTTCTAGTGGTTAACTACTTCTCATTGAAGCTCTTTGAACTTTTCAAAGATTTCTCTTAGCACCTCATTAAGTAGAATCAAACATAATATCTACTTAAATCGTCGGTAAATTAAGTGAAGTAATCATTACCATCTCTGGTTGTGTTTGTTTTTGGACCACACATATTCTAATGTAATAGGGCCAATAACTCACTAGTTCGATTTCCTTTTAAATAAAAAGGGCACGAATCATCTTGCCTTGAATACAAGATTCGCACGCACCATAAGATTCAAAATCAGATGGTTTAGGGATAGTTGTCAATACTAGCCTCTTAATGTGCTACACAATCCAGAATTAAGATTAGATAAGGGTCACCAATTTTGATCTTTTACAATCTATATGACAAGTAATTATTATTAGTTTAGATCAAGAATATATTTACCTTTGATTGGTATGGGATAACCATTGACCAAGTATAGGCATAAAAAGATACACCGTTTGTTCTATTCACAAAAGTGAAACACTTGTGTTGTACACTTAAGTGGATACTATATTCTTTATTTAGAGGTTATGTACATAATAACGTTTATTAAAGTATACCTCTAAATCCAAAACTAGATTGATCAATTTATAACTTTTATATGTCTCTATAAAAATAGAACTACAATAGTTATATTTTCCTTGTAGGTCGATATTTAATTATGGTTAGTCGTCACACGAATCATTATTATATGCATTGAATACATTGATGAAAACCATAATGGATATCTAATACCCAAAAATATTTGCATTTAGCAAAATAAATGTCGATCATATAGATATTATGGGTGAAAAATTACACCCAATTTCTAACTCTTTAGAAAACTTTGGGAAGATTCTTTTCTTGTGTCCTACACTGTCAAATAGAATCGTCAAAAGTTGGGTTCGACACCTTGCTTGGGTTTTGACTTTTACTATTCAAAATAGTCTTGCCTTTTTCCCTTGCCTTGTGCCAAACTCGTGCCAACCTACTCTTGAACCTCGTCTTAACAATTAAGAATATAAACATCATTCTTAGTGCTCCCACTCACTTTCATGAATCTCTACTTTAGACAAGTATATTGGAATTATTGTGAAGACTATTCTTCATTTCATTCATGGTTTTACCTTCAAAAGGATAAACTTTTCATGAAGTGACTACGGTATTTGGTTGTTCACGATTTCAAATAAATCGATTAACCTAGTCATCCCAACTGATTTGGCCTCTTTTGAGGTAAGCCTCGATAAGGAGCATGACGACATACCAAAATACAAATATTTTCTTTGGAGCAAAAATTTTATGTACCATTGTTATAAGAAGGCGTCACAAAATCTTCAAAAAACGCATTTGACTAAGTGTGACTTATTCATTTACTCTTCATAAGAGACATTTGCAATGGTGAATATGAGGATCAAAAGATAAAATTCATTTTGTCTTTAGCTACGGTGGTTTAAACGGAGATCGCAATCAAAATGCTACCGTATAAAATAATGGAAACTCCTTTCCACGATTGAACGGATTTACAAGTTCGTAGAAGGATAAAATGTTTGTTATTTGCGCGTATAAAATAAATATCAACGGAAAATAAACATTCATTGCTTATATATAATTCACTTGTAAAACAATTTTAACAAATCACTCATATAATGACCCCTCACGAAATTATAAAAGTGATTCCAAGACCCATCTTTAGACAAAAATAGTCATCGTATGCTACCTTTATCAAAAAAAATGGTAAGTCAATACTTGACTAATTCTACCTTTAGAACTCTTGGTTGACGGATTTCAACTAAATCCATCTCCTAGTCCCAAGATAACGCTTATCTCGTTGAGTCCAATCCAATTTTGGCTTGTGATCGCATCACCCTACTTACCCGAGGTAAAAAGGGACCCACGAGCTTGGTAGCCCTAATGAACACGGGGTTCATAGGTGTTACTAATTGGTAAGGCTAAATCTCAATTTTTTAAAGTTATGTGAGAGGTCTTGTCAATTTTGTTATTAATTCCCTATAAGTGAACTAAGTCGGTGAATTGTGAATAACGTTGAATTGACAATAACGGTAAATAAAATGCATGTGTGACGATTTTGGCATGAGCGAAAATAAAGCAAGCAATCAAGCAACAATAAAATCCTAGTATGGACACCTAGCTAATCAAAATTAACTAGATAGTTACAAATTCGGAAACCAACTCCTTGGTCCCTTGCCTCTTCAGTTGGAACACCTTCCAAAATGGCACCGTCTTGAAGGAGTCACCGGTCTTCATAAAAAAAATAATTACAAATATAGAAATATACAAATTCCTATTATACATTTATTCTATAAAATAAAATTATTAAATTATATAAACCGGCGATACGAGATCGCAATAAAAATTACAACCAAACCGTTATTCCCTTACATTACGGGTAATAACGATTAAAAATAACTAGGCCATACTAGGTACAAACTTTGCATAAATTATTAAATAAATGACATTCATTCATTCAAAAATAAATAAAATAAATTGCTGCAAAATTCATGCCAAAATCGTCCTAAGTTCAATTCATGCTCATTGTAGCTCGATTTCTTCCGGGATTTATTGATTTTTAACCATTAAAAATCATCATCAACTTTTAAATCTCATTTAAATTCAAAATAATTAACTAAACTAATTTAGAACTCAAAATTAGTCACTACTAATTTTGTTGGTCATTAATTAGATCGATTTGATTTCATTTGCTAAATATTACGGTTTAATCATAACAATTATGAAATAAAACCAAAATAAAATATAATCATCATAAAATTTGAAACCAAAAATTTTGTACATTCTGGAACAATTCCAGGAACTATAAAAATAAAAAACATTTGCTCAAAAAAATTTAAATTAATTTTAAGAACAAATAGCTTTGTATTTAATGGTTTTATCAAATAAAAACATTAGATATAGTAAAACAGTGAAACAAATTATGAAATTTCACCAAGAGTATCAACATCAGAATGTTAAATGTACAAAAATTTTCAAGACCAGAAATGGACGTTTCAATTTTATGAACATTATAATCTCATATTATCGACTTTTATCGTATAAAAATCAATGAGCATGCAATACATAAGTAAAAGTCACGAAATTGTACATACAATATTTAAAAAATGCATGTGAGATCATATAAAAATTTCATGGCCA
>JAIUZE010033674.1:0-18012 GCA_022085475.1 Heliosperma pusillum | reverse complement strand
GTTGTGTATGGTGTGAATCCGTTCTTGCCTTTAGATCTTATTCCATTGCATAAGGATGAATTGGTTCACAAAGATGCGGAGTCTAAGCTGAAATCGATGGTGAAGTTGCACGAACAAGTTCGAGCTAGAATAGAGTCTATCAATGAGACTTATAAGCGTAAGTCTAACAAGAATAGGAAGCCACGAGTGTTCGATGTTGGGGATCTAGTTTGGGTCCATTTGAGGAAGGAACGATTTCCGAGCAAGCGAAAGAACAAGTTAATGCCACGAGCTGAAGGTCCTTACAAGGTGGTTTCGAGAGTCAATGACAATGCTTACAAGGTCGAACTTCCAGGTGACTATGGTGTCCATGCTACGTTTAATGTGGGTGATATATCTCCTTACTTAGATGATGACGGGATTTCAGAATTGAGGACAATTCCTTTCAAAGGAGGAGAGGATGATAAGATCATGGATGGCATGGATGAACTAATTGTCAATGTGGACAGTCCTATGGACCATTCAAAAGTTGTTCCACGAGTTCAGTTAGGGAATTGGTTTGGTGAGTCCATAACACGAAGCCTGTGCGTGATCAATGGAGCCATTTAACAGTCTAATTGACTGTTTACACAAGGATGCAACGGTTGAATGGACTGAGTCATAGCTGTCATTTACACCTTGTTTTATTATCATTTTAAGTCTTATTATTGCTGCATTTGTGTCTAATAATATGGCTGTTAGAGGGTCATAAATAGTAGTTAATTGGAGTCATTAAGCTAGTGTTTACTACTTAGTTTGTGGCTGCATAGAATTCGAAATATAGAGCAGTTGAAGGCTGCTAAAAGAGCTGTTGTAAGGCTGTCAAATAAGGTAAGTTTTAGCCTAATTAAGAGCCTCTTTAAGAGCCTTAATTGGGTAGTTTATTGCTTGGTTTGACCAGCCATTATAGGTTTGTAATGAGGGCTATTTAAGGCCAAGATTGCTGGAGGTTTTCACTCATTCAATCAATAAGAAATACAATATTTTCCCTAACTTTGCTGCTGCAAAAACACTTTGTTATTATTCAACAAGTTTGAGTAACAACTTGATCGTTCTCAATAGGTCTTGGGTTTCGATCTCCATTGTCGAGTTATAGGTCTAACTCGCCAAATATCAGTACTTAGTTCGCTATTTGTTTGCCTCAAATATCACGGTTGAGACTGGGTTGCACCTAGTGCATTCGGGTCTCGTTGTGTGTTTGTTGTTTCAAAGACTTCCGCTACCAACTCGTATCAGACTCATTGTTCACACAAGGAGTTAAGATTCAAACAATGGGTAATGAAGGAAGACTCATCGTTCACACAAAGAGTTACAATGCAAACAATGGGTAATGAAGAAAGAAAAACAAGGAGTTACAATGCAAACAATGGGTAATGAAAGAAGAGTCATTGTTCAAACAAGGAGTTACAATGAAAACAATGGGTAATGAAGGAAGACTCATTGTTCACACAAGGAGTTACAATACAAACTGTGGGTATTGAAGGAAGACTCATTGTTAACAGAAAGAGTTACGATGCAAACAATTGGTAATGAAGGAAGACTCATTGTTCACACAAGGAGTTACAATGCAAATTATGGGTAATGAAGGAAGACTCGTTGTTCACACAAGGAGTTACATTGCAAACTATGGGTATTGAGGAAGACTCATTGTTCACAATAGGTGTTACAATGTAAACTATGGGTATTGAACGAAGAGTCATTGTTCACAGAAGGAGTTACAATGCAAACAATGGGTAATGAAGGAAGACTCATTGTTCACACAAGGAGTTACAATGAAAACAATGGGTAATGAAGGAAGTCTCATCGTTCAGACAAGGAGTTACAATGCAAACAATGGGTAATAAAGGAAGACTCGTTGTTCACACAAGGAGTTACAAATCAAACAATGGGTAATGAAGGAAGACTCATCGTTCACACAAGGAGTTACAATGCAAAAATTGGGTGATGAAGTAAGGAAGACTCATTGTTCACAGAAGGAGCTACAATGCAAACTATGGGTAATGAAGGAAGACTTATTAGTCACAGAAGGAGATACAATGCAAACAATAGGTAATGAAGAAAGAAAGACAAGGAGTTACAATGCAAACAATGGGTAATGAAAGAAGACTCATTGTTCACACAAGGAGTTACAATGCAAACAATGGGTAATGAAAGAAGACTCATTGTTCACACAAGGAGTTACAATGCAAACTATGGGTATTGAAGGAAGACTAATTGTTCACAGAAAGAGTTACAATGCAAACAGTTGGTAATGAAGGAAGACTCATTGTTAACACAAGGAGTTACAATGCAAACTATGGGTAATGAAGGAAGACTCATTGTTCACACAAGGAGTTTGAACTGAAACCTCTACAAAAATAGTGCTTTTCAGAGGCTACAAGGGGCCAGGGTGAACACTCCCTCACACGTACACTCACTCAGTCAGAAACCTGCACTAGGCCAGGCAGAACAGATAGGACTTTGCCCCTTAGCACACAAGCAGAGGTAGCAAAGGTTGTGTTTAAGACTCAAAACACACAAGTAATGATTCTTAGACACTGTAATCTTAGGTCAAACACAAGTTCACTAAGAGTTACCACAATACTTAGCTTTGCTAAAGAATTGCAAATGAACAAAGTTCAGGTTTATATTAATTCAAGTCTGATTTCCTTAGGGTTACAAGCAGGCCTTATATAGGCAATTACAAACGCTCTCCACCCTTGAAAATAACATAATCTAAGGGCTTTAAGAGCCTTACAATACTGATAAAGAAATGCAAAAAGTCAGCTAATACGGACGAGCCATGACAGACTGCAACTGACAGAAAACAAAGCTGAAAAGTGCTCTTGTCCCTTGCCTTAAATGGTAATGTTGTTGAATTCCTTAGGGGTTCTTTGTCTGGTTGTTTGCTGCTGTTCTTGGGGGTTGAGAGGGACTGCTAGATACCTTCCCAACGTTCTTATTTAGGTTAAGTTGATCACACAAAAGTAAGGAGTCTTGGACAGATTAAATTGGACTTGTTCCTGCAGACTTCCTCAAATGATCTTCAATATGGTAGGCTGTTTTAGATGGACTTCCAGAACTTATTTGGAAAACTTGTCCTAGACTTTTATGTTGCTAAGGACCTTAATTAAAGGGGAAAAGAAGTTGGAGCCCTTGGTTGGACTCGTGCTGCATGAGAATTGGCTGGTTACTGGACTTGTTCTGGCTGGTTTTCTGAAGGATTGACCCTGCTCTGGTTAGTCTTGCTGTGGCTGCTCTTGCTGGTGTTCCTGCTGGTTCTTGACATAAGGGTGGGTGCTTGGGAGGTAGTAAGCTTGGTGTCTCTGTTGTGGGACCCCTGCCTGGGTGTAGGGTAGGTGGTAAGCTCCATGTTCTTGCTGTGACATTGTTCTGGCTGGTTGGAGGTTCAACTCCTGTTGCAAATTCTCCTTCCTGAAAAGGATTTGCCCTCAAATCCTCACTAGTGTCATCATCAGATTCTCCATAATATGGGCTTAGATCACCAACGTTGAATGTACCATGCACTCCATACTCTCCTGGGAGGTCAATCTTGTAAGCATTAGAACCCAACTTCTCAATGACCTCAAAGGGACCCTCTGCTCTTGGACTCAGCTTGTTCTTCCTCTTGTCAGGAAACCTTTCCTTCCTTAGGTGCAACCACACTAGATCCCCTGCCTTGAACTCTCTGGATTTCTTTGGACCTCTTGCTCTGGACTTATACATTTCATTGGACTTTTCAATTTGCTGTTTCACCTTGGTATGCATCTGCATCATCTGCTCCACTCTGGTCTTTGCATCATAGGGCACCACCTTCCTTGCTACTGGTACAAGGTCTGTTGGCATCAAGGGGTTAGTGCCATAAACAACTTCAAAGGGGCTTTTACCTGTGCTGGTAGAGGGGGCTCTGTTGAATGCAAATTCTGCTTGAGCCAGCTTTAGATCCCAATCCTTCAAGGACTTGGAGATGATACATCTGAGGATCCTGCCCAATGTCTTGTTTGTTACCTCTGTCTGTCCATCAGTTTGAGGGTGGTGGGAGGTGCTGAATAGGAGCCTGGTCCCTAGCAGCTTCCAAAGTGTCCTCCAGAAGTGACTCATGAACTTAGAGTCCCTGTCAGATACTATGGTCCTTGGTACCCCATGGAGTTTGACAATCTCCTTGAAGTATAGGTCTGCAACCCCCATGGCATCCTCAGTCTTCTTGCAGGCAACAAAATGTGCCATTTTGCTAAATCTGTCCACAACCACCATGACTGAGTCCTTGCCCCTCTGTGTCCTAGGAAGAGCTACAATGAAATCCATGCTAACATCCTCCCAAGGCTTATCTGGAACTGGTAAGGGGGTGTAGGCTCCAGTCTGGAAGAATGACTTGGACTTCTGGCAAGCACTGCACCTCCTGATCACATCCTGAACGTCTCCCAACATCTTTGGCCAATAAAATTGTTCCTGCAGCATGTCATAAGTTTTCTGGATTCCAAAGTGACCAGCTAGGCCATTTGAATGTACCTCCTTCACTAGCAACCCCCTGTAAGGACCCCTTGGTACACACAGCTTGTTACCTAGGAACAAGAACCCTTCCTGCTCCCAGTATCTACTTCCACTCTTAGGAATGCCTTCCATCCTTGCCACCCAGTCCTCCTTAAAGTCAGGATCCTCCCTGTACAACTCCTTCATGTGCTCAAACCCAAGTACCCTTTGCTCCATAAAAGTCAGCATCATGGTTCTCCTTGATAAGGCATCTGCCACCACATTGTTCTTGCCTTCAATGTACTTGCTGGAGAATGAGAAGGACTGCAAGAATTCCACCCACTTAGCATGCCTAGTATTCAACTTGTGCTGCCCATTGATGTACTTGAGTGCCTGATGATCTGAGTGCAATACAAAAGGCTTGGGCTTCAGATAATGACCCCAATGGTACAAAGCCCTGACTATTGCATAGAACTCTTTGTCATATGTTGAATAGTTGAGCTTAGCACCACTCAACTTCTCACTAAAGTATGCCACAGGCTTTTGTTCTTGTGTCAAGACAGCACCAATGCCTATACCACTAGCATCACACTCCACCTCAAATAACTTGCTGAAATCAGGGAGAACAAGGACAGGAGACTCACACAAGAGGTCCTTGATGATGTTAAAGGACCTCTCAGCCTTGTCATTCCACCTGAATTCTCCTTTTCTCATACACTCAGTCAGGGGAGCCATGATGGAACTGAACCCCTTAATGAACCTTCTGTAGAAGGAGGCCAGCCCATGGAAACTCCTCACCTCAGTTATAGTCTTAGGGACCTGCCACTCCCTAATTGCCTTCACCTTGTCTTGATCAACAGCAACCCCTTCCTTGGATATGATGAATCCTAGGAATTGAACCTCTTCCTGCATAAAAGTACATTTCTCCATCTTGCCAAATAGCTTATGCTTCCTCAATACATCAAACAACAATTTCAAGTGCTGGAGGTGTTCTTCTGCTGAAGGACTGTATACCAAGATATCATCAAAATACACAACAATGAACTTCCCTAGATAGGGCCTCAGTACCTCAGTCATCAACCTCATAAAGGTGCTTGGGGCATTAGACAACCCAAAAGGCATTACCAGCCACTCATACAACCCATGCTTGGTCTTGAAGGCTGCCTTCCACTCATCCCCAGCCATGATCCTCACCTGGTGGTACCCTTGTCTCAAATCAATCTTGGAGAAGACCTTAGCTCCACTCAGCTCATCTAAGATATCATTCAACCTTGGTATGGGGAACCTGTATTTGATGGTGATATTGTTGATAGCCCTACTGTCTATGCACATCCTCCAAGACCCATCCTTCTTGGGCACTAGCAAGGCAGGAACTGCACATGGACTGAGGGACTCCCTCACAAAGCCCTTGCTGAGTAGGTCACTAACTTGAGCTTGTAGTTCCTGAGTGGCCTTTGGATCACTTCTGTAGGCAGGCTTGTTGGGTAGCATTGCTCCAGGAATAAGGTCAATATGGTGTTCTATCCCCCTGAGTGGGGGCAGCCCACTAGGCAGTTCAGCAGGAAACACATCTCCATAGGCCTCCAGTACCTGCTGGACCTCAGCTGGGATGCTTTCTTGGGGGAGCAGAACTTCTTTTGTAAGGAGGATGAACACAGGCTCATCACCCATGAGCTCTTGAACAACCTCAGCTTCACTCAACAACAGAACCTCCTTGGACACATCATTGACAGGAGTTAGGTTCCCCTTAACATTGGGAGGCAAAGGAGCCAAGATGATCTTCTTGTTACCAAACTTGAAGGCATAGGTATTGTCTCTCCCATGGTGTATAGAGTCTCTATCAAATTCCCATGGCCTGCCTAACAAGAGGTGGCAAGCATCCATAGGAAGAACATCACACAAGGCTTCATCAGTATAGCCCTTGCCAATAGAGAAAGGCACAACACATTGCCTATCAACCCTCACTTCCACTCCTTTGTTCAGCCATCTCAGTTTGTAAGGGTGGGGGTGTTCTTGTGTGGTTAGGGACAACTTATCCACCAGAGTTGTGGAGGCTACATTGGTACAACTTCCCCCATCAATTATCATGTTACAAACCCTTCCCTTTATGGTACACCTAGTTCTGAATATCTGCTGCCTCTGATCATCTTCCAAGGGTTGAGGTTGGGTGTGCATAACCCTCCAAGTCACTAGACTCAAGCCTGCATCAGGCTCAATCATCTCCTCACTAGGTTCTTCCTCAGGTTTTTCAGTAATCTCACATTGAAGTGTGAGTTGTTCAAAATCCCTCAGGTAGGACTCAACAGACCTACTGTCTTGTTTCAGGTGGGTTAGTTTGATGAACATGTCTTGGGTGTAGTCTTTGGACACAAACTTATCCTTCATTTTCTTTTTAAGCTTATCCCAAGATTTAATAGGGTATTTACCTTCCCTAGCCCTCTGACTTTTCATGTTTTCATACCATGGAGATGCATATCCTTTTAGTTTCATGATGGCAACTTTAAAAGCCCTCCTATCAGTATAACCTTTAAACTCAAAGACTCTCTCTACTGACCTTAACCAATCTAGGAAATCATCAGGGTTCATGCTACCTAGAAAGTCAGGGATTTCTACCTTTATGTCTTTGTCATGGTGTCTAGGAAGACCCTGCTCTGAGGCCTCTGAATCTGAGGTCTCCTCTTGTTCCACATGCTGTCTCCTTCTTCCTGCAGCAGGTGGTACAGGTGCTCCTCTTCCACGACCTCTACCTCCTCTTCCACCATTGTTGAGCTGACCATCTAAGTACTCATTGAAGGATGCTGTAATCTCCATGACAGTTCTAGCAAGGCCATTAACTGTGGTTTCAAAACCTGCTAATCTCTCTTCACTCATGGTTGGTTTTTTTTTTTGTATTTTTGAATGTAGTTAGGTGAATGGACTCACAAACCAAAGCTCTGATAACCAATTGAACTGAAACCTCTACAAAAATAGAGCTTTTCAGAGGCTACAAGGGGCCAGGGTGAACACTCCCTCACACGTACACTCACTCAGTCAGAAACCTGCACTAGGCCAGGCAGAACAGATAGGACTTTGCACCTTAGCACACAAGCAGAGGTAGCAAAGGTTGTGTTTAAGACTCAAAACACACAAGTAATGATTCTTAGACACTGTAATCTTAGGTCACACACAAGTTCACTAAGAGTTACCACAATACTTAGCTTTGCTAAAGAATTGCAAATGAACAAAGTTCAGGTTTATATTAATTCAAGTCTGATTTCCTTAGGGTTACAAGCAGGCCTTATATAGGCAATTACAAACGATCTCCACCCTTGAAAATAACATAATCTAAGGGCTTTAAGAGCCTTACAATACTGATAAAGAAATGCAAAAAGTCAGCTAATAAGGACGAGCCATGACAGACTGCAACTGACAGAAAACAAAGCTGAAAAGTGCTCTTGTCCCTTGCCTTAAATGGTAATGTTGTTGAATTCCTTAGGGGTTCTTTGTCTGGCTGTTTGCTGCTGTTCTTGGGGGTTGAGAGGGACTGCTAGATACCTTCCCAACGTTCTTATTTAGGTTAAGTTGATCACACAAAAGTAAGGAGTCTTGGACAGATTAAATTGGACTTGTTCCTGCAGACTTCCTCAAATGATCTTCAATATGGTAGGCTGTTTTAGATGGACTTCCAGAACTTATTTGGAAAACTTGTCCTGGACTTTTATGTTGCTAAGGACCTTAATTAAAGGGGAAAAGAAGTTGGAGCCCTTGGTTGGACTCGTGCTGCATGAGAATTGGCTGGTTACTGGACTTGTTCTGGCTGGTTTTCTGAAGGATTGACCCTGCTCTGGTTAGTCTTGCTGTGGCTGCTCTTGCTGGTGTTCCTGCTGGTTCTTGACATAAGGGTGGGTGCTTGGGAGGTAGTAAGCTTGGTGTCTCTGTTGTGGGACCCCTGCCTGGGTGTAGGGTAGGTGGTAAGCTCCATGTTCTTGCTGTGACATTGTTCTGGCTGGTTGGAGGTTCAACTCCTGTTGCAGAGTTACAATGCAAAAAATGGGTAATGAAGGAAGACTCATCGTTTACACAAGGAGTTACAATGCAAACATTGGGTAATGAAGAAAGGAAGACTCATTGTTCACACAAGGAGTTACAATGCAAACAATGGGTATTGAAGGAATACTCATCGTTCACACAGGGAGTTACAATTCAAATAATGGGTAATGCAGAAAGACTCATTTTTCACACAAGGAGTTACAATGCAAACAATGGGTAATGAAGGAAGACTCGTTGTTCACATAAGGACTTACAATGAAAACTATGGGTATTGAAGGAAGACTCATCGTTCACACAAGGAGTTACAATCCAAACAATGGGTGATAAAGAAAGGAAGACTCATTGTTCACAGAAGGAGCTACAATGCAAACTATGGGTAATGAAGGAAGACTTATTGTTCACAGAAGGAGTTACAATGCAAACAATAGGTAATGAAGAAAGAAAGACAGCGAGTTACAATACAAACAATGGGTAATGAAAGAAGACTCATCGTTTACACAAGGAGTTACAATGCAAACAATGGGTAATGAAAGAAGACTCATCGTTCACACAAGGAGTTACAATGCAAACAATGGGTAATAAAGAAAGAAAGACAAGGAGTTACAAAGCAAACATTGGGTGATGAAGAAAGGAAGACTCATTGTTCACACAAGGAGTTACGATTCAAACAATGGGTAATTAAGGAAGACTCATCGTTCACACAAGGAGTTACAATGCAAACAATGGGTAATGAAGAAAAAATACAAGGAGTTACAATGTAAACAAGGGGTAATGAAAGAAGAGTCATTGTTCAAACAAGGAGTTACAATGGAAACAATGCTTAATAAAGGAACACTCATTCTTCACACAAGGAGTTACAATGCAAACTATGGGTATTGAAGGAAGACTCATTAGTCATAGAAAGATTTACAATGCAAACAATTGGTAATGAAGGAAGACTCATTGTTCACACAAGAAGTTACAATGAAAACTATGGGTAATGAAAGAAGACTCATTGTTCACACAAGCAGTTACAATGCAAACAATGGGTAATGAAGGAAGACTCACCGTTCACACAAGTAGTTACAATGCAAACAATGGGTAATGAAGATAGAAATACAAGGAGTTACAATGCAAACAATGGGTAATGAAAGAAGACTCATCGTTCACACAAGGAGTTATAATGTAAACTATGAGTAATGAAGATAGAAAGACAAAGAGTTACAAAGCAAACATTGGGTGATGAAGAAAGGAAGACTCATTGTTCACACAAGGAGTTACGATTCAAACAATGAGTAATGAAGGAAGACTCATCGTTCACACAAGAAGTTACAATGCAAACAATGGGTAAAGAAGAAAGAAAAACATGGAGTTACAATAGAAACAATGGGTAATGAAGGAAGACTCATTGTTCACACAAGGAGTTACAATGCAAACTATGGGTATTGAAGGAAGACTCATTGTTCACAGAAGGAGTTACAATGCAAACTATGGGTAATGAAGGAAGACTCATTGTTCACACAAGGAGTTACAATGCAAACAATGGGTAATGCAGAAAGAAAGACAAGCAGTTACAATGCAAACAATGGGCAATGAAAGAAGACTCATCGTTCACACAAGGAGTTATAATGCAAACAATGAGTAATGAAGATAGAAAGACAAGGAGTTACAAAGCAAACATTGGGTGATGAAGAAAGGAAGACTCATTGTTCACACAAGGAGTTACGATTCAAACAATGAGTAATGAAGGAAGACTCATCGTTCACACAAGGAGTTACAATGGGTAATGAAAGAAGATTCATTGTTCAAACAAGGAGTTACAATGGAAACAATGGGTAATGAAGGAAGACTCATTGTTCACACAAGGAGTTACAATGTAAACTATGGGTATTGAAGGAAGACTCATTGTTCACAGAAGGAGTTACAAAGCAAACAATGGGTAATGAAGGAAGACTCATTGTTCACACAAGGAGTTACAATGCAAACAATGGGTAATGAAGGAAGACTCATTGTTCACACAAGGAGTTACAATGAAAACAAGGGGTAATGAAGGAAGACTCATCGTTCAGACAAGGAGTTACAATGCAAACAATGGGTAATAAAGGAAGACTCGTTGTTCACACAAGGAGTTACAATTCAAACAATGGGTAATGAAGGAAGACTCATCGTTCACACAAGGAGTTACAATGCAAACAATGGGTGATGAAGAAAGGAAAACTCATTGTTCACAGAAGGAGCTACAATGCAATGGGTAATGACGGAAGACTTATTAGTCATAGAAGGAGATACAATGCAAACAATAGGTAATGAAGAAAGAAAGACAAGGAGTTACAATGCAAACAATGGGTAATGAAAAAATACTCATCGTTCACACAAGGATTTACAATGCAAACAATGGGTAATGAAGAAAGAAAGACAAAGAGTTACAATGCTAACATTGGGCGATGAAGAAAGGAAGACTTATTGTTCACCCAAGGAGTTACCATTCAAACAATGGGTAATGAAGGAAGACTCATCGTTCACACAATGAGTTACAATGCAAACAATGGGTAATGAAGAAAGAAAAACAAGGAGTTACAATGCAAATAATTGCACTGAAACTATTCAGAAAAGACAACTAAACAATGACAAATTGAGCTAAGATTAAGACACTTGCAAGTACTGTAACAACCCGAAAAGTACCCGATTTTTCTAGTAAAAATATTTACTAACATTTTTCAGTAGAACTTAAGTTTTTAAAATAGGAATTTTTGTTCCGAGTCTTATTTTGAAATTCCGCGTTCGTATTTGGAAATTCTGAGAGATTTCATGAAAAGACCGTTTTTAGTCATCTTTGACTTTTCTTGACTTTTTAAGTCGTCATTGACTTTTCTTGACTTTTAAGTCGTCCTAAACTTTTCTTGACTTTTAAGTCATCTTCGACTTTTCTCGACTTTTCAGTCAACTTTGACTTCCGTTGATTTTTTCCCGACTCGACTTCCGTTGACTTTTTCCCGACTCGCCTCATAAGTTTGAGGACCGAAATTTTATTTAAAAAAAAATAATATTTTTGATTTATTTTTATTTAGATTTATTAAGATTTATCATAATTTAATATAATTATTTTGAATTTATTCGGAATTTAAAGTGTGACAACCCTCGCGAATGCGGAAATATAAAACATACAAGCATGTGAAATATATAGCGGAAATACGGTATAAAAAAAAACCTTTTATACATGCAAGATAGAAAATACGAGGAGTGTCAAATTTACAAACTAAAGTGTGAAATACAATAACAAGAGACGTAGTCTCTCAAAGTGTTAACAAATTAAAAGTGTTTAGCAAACAAGCTAAAATCGTCTAGAGGTGTTTTAATCCAGGGACAACGCCCGCTAGCTCACACCCGAACCCAAAATGTCAAGCAAAAGCCAACCATGCAAGCAACCTGTTCATCCATGAAAAACATGAACGCCACAATCAGTGGGGAGTAACCCGGGTTCTCGCCATATCACATCAAACGTACATATAAAGTAATACGAAAGTAAAGCATGCATATATATATATACATGTGAGTTACGATAAAAATAGATAGGCAATTCTATAGATAATGATAAGATCATGTGGAATTCAAATCCGTAACCATCATGTTATTCAAAGACTCGGAAAGACACTCTTAGGCAATCGAATACGCTCACTAGGGCTTGCATCTCACCGTTAGCGGTATAAGATTGATAAGATTGAGACTCGACAGACAAACCAGTCAAGTCATGCGATGATCACATCATATCCAACATATTACCATCCATTCACGAACCAAGACCTTGACGGTGTCCAGTCATGCAATGACCATGAATAAAATCATGAAATCACGCATTCAAAAGACACACACAAAGACGACAACTCTCCACGGTAAATGAAACGCACTAGCATCGTGTACATGGCAAGTATGATTAAAAGGCAGCCACGGAATAAAGCATTTCCCGGAACGCATACACGATAAAGCATTTCGCGTATGTAGACTAATTTCCTCCTGGTAGGACGACGATAATAATACGTTCCTAGTCTAAATCTGGCCAGACTCTCGGAATAAAGCATGTTCCGATTCGACATGCGATAAAGCATTTCGCATCCCAGACTCGGTCTTACAAAAATAAACGCCGAGTACCTAACCACCTCAATTCGGTAAGATCAGATTTCACGAAAGGCGAAAAACACTCAAGCCTCATAAGAAGCGGTACGCTACATGCAAATACACCACCGTCTGGACCCAGACCCTACCTCGCAAGTATAACAACCTTGACGGCCGGGTCGAACAACGCATAGCTTTCAACACTCACTCCCAACACCGTCGTCATATGCCCACTACACATGCAATTAAGCAGTAGGATACCTCTCCGTTCCGACATTCCAGCCTTACGAACGGGAAGGTAGCCAAGGGAATGAGAGTACAAAGCACAAGACAAAATAGTGCTCAAACCGTATCATTTGTAAAAACTGACTCAAAGTGGGAACATACCAAAAACCGTCACAAAACATGAGAATAGGGAATCATATAAGTTTCAAATATGATAAACATGAGTCAATACATGATACATAAGCATTAGAACAAGTTTATGAAGCATAATGAATAAAAACATAGTTCACCTCTCCAAAACAATGTTGTTTGGAAACCAACGAAAACAAGGGTCCACTTCAAACGGTCATAACTAGAGTTCTATATATGGGAATGCAGAAATTCCAAGTCGAGGTGATAGCTTATCCTCTTACGGTTCCAACGAGTGGTCACAAGCCCAAAACAAACAAGTAACGAAGGAGATATGAGCATTCTACCAAAAAGGGTCAGTGCTGTAAATTTGCACGAGTCACCCGAGAACAAACAACACCTTTCTATCATTTCCAATTTTCCTAATTTACTTCTATCAACTATCAACAATCAATATTCATCATCAACAATCATCAACTAACAACAATCATCATCAAAATCATAATTTCTAAGCTTTCTAATTATATTCCAAAAACGAATTCTAACATGGAAATCATGTAAAACACGTAAATGATATCGAGTAACCCTTCACCGTTACCTTTTAGCGTCTTTAAACGGTTTCTAAACCTTCCTAGTCTCCACCTACATACAATTACATAATAAAAGATGAATATAATTCACCTTGAGAAAGACGGATAATTTAAAAAGCGAGAAAGACGATACTTTTAATATCAATACGGATAGAGGAAGGTAAGAGGGGAAGGATAAGACGAACTTACGAGAATTTCAACAAGAAACGAAGAAGATACGGCGATTCAAAGACGGATTGAAAATGGAGGCAAGGTTTCTTTGGTTTTTCTTAAGGAAGAAGAAAGATATGAGTTGTGGGAAATGAATTAGGTTTAGGGTGAGTATGAGGGAGTATATATAGGAGAAAGTCAACGAAAGTCAAAGACGGCTCGAAAGTCAAGAAAAGTCAAAGGCGACTTAAAATTCAAGAAAAGTCAAAGACGACTTAAAATTCAAGAAAAGTCAAAGATGACTCAATAAGTCAAGAAAAGTCAAACTCGACTCAAAAGTCAAGAAAAGTCAAACTCGACTCAAAAGTCAAGAAAAGTCAAACTCGCCTTAAGACGGCTTTTTCATGGAATCTCGCAGAAATTCCAAATACGAACTCGGAAATTCTAAATTCGACTCGAAACTTAAAATTATAAATTAAAGCTTAAAATACTGAAAAGATTTCGTAAAATATTTCTACTAGAAAAATAGGGTACATTTCCGGGTGTTACAATCACCCCTCCTTTTAAAAAGTTTCGTCCTCGAAACTTGAGAGTAGAAAACAAAAGTATTAAGGACAAGAATCGGTTTTCAAAATTAATACGAAAACTCTTATAAGGGAAATATTTATGAAACAAGGTTCATCTAGAAAACGGTTTAAAGAAGAATTTTCATAAGTGTGAAACTTTACTTACGGATCTCAAGAATGCTCGTCGCGAACGAGAACTCTAATTATCCAAACAAATCATTGTCGAAATAGTGAAGTCGAAATTCAAAACAACGTTAGTAAGTGCAGGACTAGTTATCAGACGTCTCCAATAACAAGTGCAAACATCCAACCAAACGCAAAATCCAAATATAAAAGCAAAAGAAATCCATTTTCTCCAAAAAGAGGGTACACAAACCATTTTTAGGCTTCTTTCAAACGTTAAAATTAGAAATATAGTATGGAAATATGAAGGTTTTCTCAAAGATAAAAGCAACCTAAGAAAGCATTACACGTATATAAAGCGACTCAACATAAAGTTCACAAATCACGATAACAAAATATATACAAAACACGCAAAACGAAACAATTCGAACTCTTAGGGAAAAGAAGAATCACGATAAAGTCAGCATGAAGATCTTCAAGAATTCGACATCACTAACTCTACTAATAAACCAAATCCTCAAGAGAATACAATTTATCCATTTTGCAACTCATCAATTTAAATCATCAGATTCCTTACAAAAATATTCCATAATCACGAAACTTCGAGTAACCAATCCCAATTATTCGAATCCAATTAGAATCTACTGAGGTCCATCGGCACGGTAGACTCCACACTAACAATCCACAAGGTAAAGAGACTTACCATGAAATTTCCTTGATTCAAAATACTTCAAACTCATTATCCTAGATTTGGAATGAACTTTCTCATCCCCGAAAGTCAAAACACAATCAAAGCATCAAACACAATTATCTAAGATTCAACTAGCCTCATCCAAAGTCTCACGACAAGGGAAAATTCACAATCCATTATCGGTTATAAGAATTCTTTAATAAACCAACATCCTTAATTCGATCATTACTACGCCTGAAACCTCAAATATAAATAGCCACATTAGCAAAACTACGGAGTTTACTAATCCTCAAGATAATGGGTTCACCATTCTATCTCTATATTCCATAACAACTGAGCACTCACTATCCAAAGCTTGCTACGAATATTTCTCAATCTCAAACTATGATTCCTTAAGAATAAAAGAGAATTACTAACTCCAAACCACAAATGATCAATCACTTGGCAATCAGACAACCATTCAAATCATATCGTTCATCTAAAACTCAATATGAATCGATTTTCATTTACGACAAAACTCCTCAAACTTTGGGTACCGGGTCAATTTCCCTAAAGCAAGGTCTCTTTTAGAATCCACCAATTAGAGACATCCAATTCCCAAATGATATACCAAGCAACCGTTATAATACCCAACAACAACGAACTATTATCATGATCAACTAAATTCTCAAAATAATACTAGAATACCAAGCTCCAAATCTAAAACCACTAAGAGAGGATACATTATCACTATTAGGATTCATCCTAGAGTTTAAGTCCTATTTTCCATGATCAAAAGCAACATGAAATTTGCTAAATCCAAAGACACATATTCTAGCTAAAGAATCCCAAAATTCATTACACTTATTCTCTAAGCTTTAGAAACGGAGTATCCAATCCACTAGAGAAAAGATGAAGGAGCAACGAGATAGGAAACGATAAGGAATCTCAAGGAGAACATGAGAATAATTCAAGCACGAGATTACAAGAGAGGAGCGCTGAAAATAACGAGGTCAAGAAAGAGACAAAGCAGATAGTAGAGGTATGAATATATCCTAGTAAGAAATAAGATACGAGCATGCGATTTCTTAAAGATCAATCTTGATAAAAACATTCAAGAATGGAAATGAAAAGGGACAATGGCACGGGTAATGGTTTAAGGTTTAATCCACAAAATTTCTCCTTTCAAAATTAAGGCGATAATAAAACCACTTAATTATTCCTTTACAAAGGCCTCTTACAAGGGACCATCATACCACGAGCAGTCATCAAAGTAAGGTACACCTAGACTTGATAAATCGACTACAACCCAATCATCCATCCTTTCATATCACACGGATTCCCAATTGCGAAATTGTAACTCAAGTATAATAACATTCCTTTAGCTCAAATATTCAACACAACCTCAAAGGTTTGTTTAATTGAAGGACCAACAAATACTCTCTTATACTCGGTCATTTTCAAGTCTATAGCCCATGAGTTCATTATTATCAAGGTACAACATCAAGCCAAACATCATCATTAACATCCCAAGGTATTTCCATCATAACTCACATCATAATCCTCAAGTAATATGATTCAACTTACCGAAACCTTACTACTTCAAACGAGTCTCCAATACCATAAGATAAGATCATACCTTTAAATCCAAGAACTATAGCCAAATGCTTTTCCACCAAGCCTACACTTACAAACACACCATAGGAAACCACAAGACGTCACTTAGTCTCAAAAGCATTTTGTACCTCAAGATATCATTCTAAACTTCTTATTTACACCAAATAAACATATCATAAGCATGGTCTTTAAAACAATACAAAACTTCTAAGTCCAAAAGACTAAACTACTAATGGGTTAAGAAGTCCTAGCCAACTCATTCAACCTTACACCATCAAATACCATGAACTATCTACACATTAGTCATGGCAAGCATCAAGCATTAAGATCATTTAATATACCTTACCACACTTTCCTCAAGGATACCATCTCTCACCACCATAGGGTGAAATTAGATCTATACCATTTTCCTCAAATCACAAGTTCATTCTAACAAACACTAATAGTCCACAAAGTCTAAAATTCTTCCAACCAAGTACAATATGCCACAAACTAAAGGGTATGGTGTCCACAAAAGGTCACATCAGGAAGTTGATGGTACAAATTGATAAAGAGGAGGAAAGTAACAAGAGTAATTTCCAAGGGGAAAAGAAGTTAGATGATGAAGAAGCATTTAGATAGAAGGAAGAGAGCATAAAACAATAAGGACGAGAGAATTCAAAGATGAGGAAGAAATACAATTCACTTAGGCTGGTAAATCTTCAAATCTTTGGTAAAGTATACTTCTTCTATGTAACACAATGATCCACCTTAAGACGGTAGATACAAACAAACATAACATCACTCAACACAATCAACAAACAAGTTAGAACCTAACAACTAGTAACAACCAAGACTACCAAGTAAAGTTCCATTATTTCTACCCATCTCTCATTTATTATTTCAAGGTCAAGTAGTTTAAGTTAGTGTTCACATGTGTGCGTCGGGAGCGATCAAAGCTCTGATACCAACTGTGACAACCCTCGGGAATGCGGAAATATAAAACATACAAGCATGTGAAATATATAGCGGAAATGTGAAGTTTTAAAAACTTTTATACATGCAAGTTAAATAAAACGAGGAGTGTCAAAATATTACAACTAAGTGCGGAAAATAACAAAGAGACGGAGTCTCTCAAAATGTTACCAAAGAACAAGTGTTTAGCAAATAAGCTAAAATCGTCTAGAGGTTAATCTTCCAGGGACAACGCCCGCTAGCTCACACCCGAACCCCAAAACATCATATCCAAAAAGGCATCCAAGCAAGCAACCTGTTCATTCATGAAAAAACATGAACGCCACAGTCAGTGGGGAGTAACTCCGGGTTCTCCCAGCCATATCACATCAAACGTACCTATAAGGAAATACGAAAGTAAAGC
>JAIUZE010033673.1:0-15761 GCA_022085475.1 Heliosperma pusillum | reverse complement strand
GGTGAAGTATATTCATCTTATATTGCCTAATTGTAGGTGGAGACTACTAGGAAGGCTTAGTAATCGATTAAATACGCGTAAAGGTAACGGTGAAGGGTTACTCGGTATCATTTACGTGTTTTGCATGCTTTATATGTTGGAAATCGTATTTAGAATACGATTAGAAGCTTAGGAATCATGTTATGATTTATGATTGTTGTTATTTGTTGATTGTTGATGATGAATATTGATTATTGGTAATTATTATAAGTGAATTAGGAGAATTGAAAATGATAGAATTGGTGCTTGTTGTTCTCGGGTGGAATTGTATTCCTGGCCGAAGGACCGGCAGCCGGTCTAGTGCCCGGCTAGGAATTTCCTGCACCGACCCTTTTTTGTAGAATGATCATAACTCCTTCGTTACTTGCTTGTTTTGGGCTTGTGACCACTCGTTGGAACCGTAAGAGGATAAGCTATCACCTCGACTTGGAATTTCTGCATTCCCATATCTAGAACTCTAGTTATGACCGTTTGAAGTGGACCCTTGTTTTAGTTAGTTTCCAAACTTGTGTTTTGTGTGTAGTTGTGCTCCGAGCCGGGGTACCGGCCGCCTCCCTCCACACCGGCCTGGAACACGGCTGTATTTTTCTTATAAAATCTCTAAAACTCGTAATTTATAATAGTTCGCATGATCCGTTTATCGTATAATTTTACGTAGAGTCTTATAATATTCATGTTTTGGATATATGATATTTCATTCGCTTTTATCACATGTTTTGTGATGGTTTTTGCGATGTCTCACTTTGAGTCGGTTTTACAAATGTTACGGTTTGAGCACTATTTTGTCTTGTGCTTTGTACTCTCATTCCCTTGGCTACCTTCCCGTTCGTAAGGCTGGAATGTCGGAACGGAGAGTTATCCTACTGCTTAATTGCATGTGTTAGTGGGCATACGACGACGTTGTTGGGAGTTGAACGCTATGCGTTGATCGACCCGGCCGTCAAATGTTGTGTACTTGCGAGGTGGTTTTATTTGCATGTAGCGTACCGCATTTTATGAGGCTTGAGCTCTTTTCCGCCTCTTTCGTGAATTGATCTACCGAATTTGGGGTACTCGGCGTTTTCTTTGTAAGACCGAGTCTTGGATGCGAAACGTGATCGCATGTCGAATCGGAAAATGTTTATTCCGAGAATCTGGCCAGTTTAGATTAGGAGCCTTATCGTTCCTACCAGGAGGAAATTAGTCTACATATACGAAATGTGATCGTGTATGCGTTCAGGGAAATGTATCCCGTGGATGCCTGTTAATCATACTTGCCATGTACACGATGCTAGTGCGTTTCATTTACCGTGAGAGTTGTCGTCTTGTGTCGTTCTTTGAATGCGTGATTTCATGATATTATTCATGGTCATTGCATGATTGGACACCGTCAATGTCTTGGTTCGTGAATGGATGATAATATGTTGGATTTATTGTGATCATCGCATGACTTGACTTGGTTTGTTTGTCGAGTCTCAATCTTATCAATCTTATACCGCTAACAGTGAGATGCAAGCCCTAGTGAGCGTATTCGGTTGCCTAAGAGTAACTTCCCCGAGTCTTTGAATAACATGATGGTCTCGGATTTGATTTCCACATGATCTTATCATTATATATATGATTGCCTATCTATTCTTATTGTAACTCACATGTATATTCATATATGCATGATTTTACTTTTGTATTTCCTTATATGTACGTTTAATGTGATATGGCTGGGAGAACCCGGAGTTACTCCCCACTGACTGTGGCGTTCATGTTTTTCATGAATGTGCAGGTTGCTTGCATGGATGGCTTTTTGGCTATGATATTTTGGGGTTCGGGTGTGAGCTAGCGGGCGTTGTCCCTTGAAGTTTCAACTCTAGACGATTTTAGCTAGTTTTGCTAAACACTTGTTCTTTGCTAACATTTAAGAGACCCCGTCTCTTTGTTGTATTTTCGTACTTAGTTGTAACATTTTGACACTCCTCGTTTTATTTAACTTGCATGCATAAAACTTTTTAAAACTACTTATTTCCGCAATATAATTCACATGCTTGTTTGTTTTATATTTCCGCATTTGCGAGGGTTGTCACATTTCTTGTCCTATTACAATCTCCCACTCAATGCAAGGTGTCTTGCAAGTCGTACTTGCATTTGATCATATCATGAGTGGTTTCCTAGATCTGGAGTGTAACTGTCTGACCGGAATTATCTACCATAGATACCTTCCGAACGTGGCCACGCATTTTTAGCTTACTCCTCCTCGAGTGGCCTTGAGATTTAAATCAACCCTAACAAGGGGTGGAAAATTCCTATTGCACTATTCCCTTGGCATAGCCACAGCTCATCATGACCCAAAAGATGCTCATTTGACCCCAGTTACGAAGGTCATAGAGCATAAATCAAAGTCACTCTGGAACTGTGGCACCTTAGGCGAACAGTCTTTTGTCAAATAATTGACTCAAAAAGAATACTATAGTAGCTCTTGCCACGACCAGGCTATATGAGTTGCCAGAACTCTATAAGCGGTCACTGCCCGACATATTGTCCCTTACAGTCTGTCTATGTGATCGACTGGTCATCCCTTATGACCCTATGGCAGTTGAACTTGCCATCGATCGCATCACACTCTAGTCACTTGGAGACGTCACCTCATATAAGCAACTAGGGGCCAATACTATGTTAATACAGTCCACTTTAATTGGGTTTAAAATTGTCTCTACAGCCCATTTGGATATAACAAAGCACAAGACGAGTTTTAGAAACTCAAACGATAAAAGTGATTATCATATATGAACAATCAACACACTGTTATTGCTTCATATCATATAATCTAAAGTTTATTTCGTCCATGACAATTCATGACGATCTTATTAAATGCAATAAAGGCTTGGGTAGTGAATATACCATATATTCATTCATTCCAACCTTGTGAATTGCTTTTTCCTTCCATCCAACGTTATTCCTAATAATATGAATTCATCTACGTACATGTCTAGATCTCTATCTAGTGTTGGGCTCTTTAACTTGAAAGATGCTCCCACTTGTTATCATGATAACTGATAGGTATTTAGGTGAAAGGATCTACCATTATCTCCTTGTAAGCCACCGTATCCTCATCATAATGTACTAGGTCTCTATTTGTAGAATTTATAATGATTGACTCTTCAATCATCCTTTTAGTTATTCGCTATTGTATAAAAAATACGCCTAGGATTTCGATAAATCCTTATAAGTTTAGAAATTTGGGTTCGTTCATGCTGCCAGCATACAATACATTTAGGTTCGTTCATGTAATGGCATACATGATAGGCCTAATGGCGAAAACATTAGTACTCATGTGATCAACAACTCTTAGGTTCAGTGGATGATTATGACCCTTTCATAGTCATCCCACTTTCATCAACATAAACAACCTATTTAACTTGTTGAAATAGATAAAGGATCTTATCGATATAAGACACTTTTCTAAATGCCAAACTAAAATCTTCTATTCCACAATAGATTTTGATTTTAGTATACATGTTGCCCTCTTTCATCGAGCATTAAAATCCAACCACTCCTTTCAAAAAAAGTAACATGAATACGTTACTCACAATGAGTGATACGTCATTCACGTGGAAAACAATTTCTCCCACTGAACTTCATGTCTTTACATGATAACTTAAACTCCCACTTAACTTCATGTTTATACATGACTTTAACTCCCACTGAATTTCATGTCTATACATGACTTTTCGACAATTCGAGTGAAAATCTTCTTATATCTCATTATAGAAAAGATCATCATAACCTCCTGGTAAATACCATAGGCTTGTGTCATGTACAAATCCTATTTTAAATCCCTATTTGGACATCTGGTCTTGTCACCTACTATGAGGTATTTTACTGATGACTTGGATCTAAGCATAGTTACGCATTAACTTAGCTTTTGCAGTCATTTTCTTGTATTAGTGGACACTTCCAAATAAAACATTTTCATGTCTGTGGAATGATTTATTGGTCAACTCCAAATATATCATACCTTTGCATAGATTCCACATAGTTTCATAAGTCTCTTTAGAAAAACGAAATATAAAATTTCTAGGTACTTCCACTTCATAGATCATAATCTTATTATATCAAGAACATTTTCTTTAGGTTTCGTCACTAGTCTAAGGATTCACCTAAGAACGCTTTGTTTTGGTCTCCTCGCTACTCTTGAGTCTAACCTAAGAACATTTTCTTTTGGTTTCCTCACTAGTCTTGAGTCTAACCTAAGAACATTTTCTTTTGGTTTCCTCACTAGTTCCTAACCAGTTTTACAGTGTGGTTTATTTTCTCCCACTCTATCTTTAGAAAAATACAACTATTTTCTTTAAAGATAGCCTTATAAGCCACAAACAATTTTGTACACATACTCGTGAGGGAGGTAGAAGTATCATAACATGACCTTAAGTGATCTACTAAAGACTACATTGTAAAGACATCGAATCTTAGCTTCGAGATAGACTGGTTCTATAAGCTAAAGAGGTGTACTCATATTCATGTCAATTACAATCTTTATAAGTGGCGTGGCCAATTGGTTTGGTAGACTCCCTATTTTGAGTTCAATAACTCAATTTTGACTTAGCAATTGATCTTTCAAAGTGAGAATCGAATTCTTAGTCTTCTATTATAATGACCCAATCATCATAATACTAATATGATCAATTTGAGTCGATACAATTTATGTTATTGGTGCAAGAAGAGTCTGATGACAAGTTCTTAGAACAAAAAAAAAGGTTTCAACAACCTGAGTGACTTGGGTTGAAAACCGAGTCAGTAAATCCAATTACAACCAATGTCAATAAAAGGAATTAAACCAATTTCCATGTCAAACAAGGAAATTATAAAAGTTCTAAAAACAATGTCTCAAAAATACATCCCAAGATTTAGACAATTCAAAATGAGACCAAGCTTCCATAGGTCTTCAATCATGGGTATCTACCTTACCTTCCCTTGAAGAGCTTTCTTAGGCTTGCTTGTTCTTGCCTTTATCCTTGCTAGGATTTCCTAATTACAATTAAATAGGGTAAGAATCAAAACTCGTATCTATATACCAAAGTTGAGATCATAACATAAATGATAGGGATAAATATTTACCTACTGGAACAATCTTTCCAGTTTTAAGATCTCCAAGATACTTAGAGCAATTCCTCTTCCAATGCCCTATGCCATTACAATAATGGCATTTTTCCTCATTGGAGGCACCCTTCTTGGGCATAAGAGAGCTATTCTCAATAGCTTTACCCTTTCCCTTGAAGGTGGAGGGCTTCTTCCCTTTACTACCACCTTTCTTGAACTTCCCCTTACTCTTATTATTAATATGGAGTACATCCTTGGAGGTGCTAACATTTAGCCCCATGTCTCTCTCAGTTTGCACAAGCATCTTGTGCAATTCATGAAGAGAGGTTTTCATGTTTTTCATATTGTAGTTTACCCTAAACTGCACATAAGCCTTGATATTCCCCAAGGAATGAAGTACTCGATCAATAACTAGTTGTTCGGGAATGTCAACCCCTTGCATTTTGAGAGTATCAACATGCTCAATCAATTTGAGTACATGAGGGCTAACTTTTGGCCCTCTTTTAGGTTCATGTCGAAAAATACGGAAGCCATCTCATATTGAATGATCCTAGGAGCTTGTGACAAACATGGTCACAAGCTTGGCATAGATCTCATAGGCCGTGCTCATCTTATGGCAATCCCTTGAAGATCGGCCTTCATCGATGATAAGTGAATATTTGTATGATTTTAACCCCCAATTTAGCTCGGTTTTGTATATCATTTGTGCATTGTTAAGACATTTTATGAGCTAATATCGTCTTCTAGGCGAATTCCTATGTTCTAACCTGTTTTGTAGGGAAAGTGACGTTTCTACGCCCTTTTTCTATATTCCCGAGCATTTGCCTAGAACCCGACGATTTGAAGAAGCAAGCTTGACCAAGTCAAATGCATTTCAAGAAGGTTCACTGATTCGAAAGAGAGAAGAAGTAAATACGGTTTCGCAGTTGTCGGAAGATCGATCAGTCAGGTGAAGAATTCATCATTTTACATCAAACCCGACTCAAGAAGTCAAGGGGGATAATGAAAGTCAAGTCATAGGCCAAGGGAGATGAAACGGAAGTCAATGTACCAAGATTACACCTTACCCGATCGGGTAAGTGGTGTACCCGATCGGGTATCTCTGCTGATCCGAGCTTTTGCTTCGACTTCTGGAGTGTAAACTACTATGACTTGTGAGTTTGAGGGAAGTTTAGCTAAGCTTACTTAAACTGAAACCAAACACAGACAGCAATGGGGGTTGTTTTAGAGAGAGTGACTTGTATCAACTGAAATTTAAAGATATGACTTAGAGAAACTCCCCTACAGCAAGGCACAAGAGAAGGGACTCAAAGACTAGTTTTGAGACAGGTTTAAAGTGTTACAGCAAAGCACAAACACCTTAGACTAGGCTCAAGCAGCAAGCAAGCTAATCACAGCAAGGCACATATATAACTTGACTCACAAAGCAAGACACTGATCAAACACCTTGTAGATGTATCAGGCTTGACTCAAACTACAGCTCTTAGCACAAGTTTGAAAGATTTGAGGGATTTCTCAAAGTTTAATTCATTCATAAAGTCTGCCTTTCAACAACATACACAGACCTCCTTATATAGGGAGGCTGATATCTTGTGAGCCATTGGATGTATAGATCATCCAACGGCCAGCTTAGGATCTAAACTACTACAACTGACACTAATTAAGAGCCTTACAATAGGACGAGCTCAACAACTATAAAGTACAGACACAAGACACAAAAACAGACTGAACAAAAAGCAAATAAAGCAGTTTTGGAGTTTTCCTGAAATGGAAATCTGTTGTTCTTGTTGTCTTGTTGCTTTGCCTGGATGTGTTGCTGCTCCTTGGGACTCTCTACTCTTATTAGAACTTAGATAAGACCTGCCTTGGACGAGGACAAGTTGACTTAAGCAAAAGGAAGCCACAATCTGACTTGTACCTTCTCTGTTTTTAATGTTTACTTGACTCTAGCTTGGGGTGCTTGTTACTTGTGTTTTTACTAGACTTCAAGAGGGGTTATACTGGACAAACATGTAGCTTGGGGGGTTGGCTTGATGGTAGGCCATGGTAGGGGTGGTTGAGATGCCCTGGTGTACCTCTTTGGTGCAGGGTTTGCTGATGGGTCTGCCTGGTTCTGAATGGCATTGTTTCTGTCTTGTGTGAGAAATGTGGACTGAGTTGGGGCTTGACATGGCTTGGTGAGCCCTGGACTATCTTCCTCAATGTATTGGCTTGGCCTGGCTTGAGTTTGGCCTGTCATGGTTTGTTGTTTGGACCTTGTGACTCGAGCTTCCATCTGAGGGGATCTTGGGGTCAGGCTTGTCTTTTTTGTGGCTTGATCATCAAGGCCCCTTGGGTGAGCTCCTGCTGCAGCCTCCCCAGGTTGAAAAGGGCTTGACCTCAAACCTGTGTCTTCCTCCCCCTCAGAGTCTTCATAGAAGGGACTAAGATCTCCAATATTGAATGTTCCATGCACTGCATACTCTCCTAGTAGATCAATTCTGCAGGCATTAGGACCTATCTTCTCTATGACTTGAAAAGGACCATCTGCTGTAACAACCCGAAAAGTACCCAATTTTTCTAGTAAAAATATTTACTAACACTTTTCAGCAGACTTAAGTTTTTTTAAAATAGAATTTATTGTTTCGAGTCGTATTTTGAAATTCCGCGTTCGTATTTGGAATTTCTGAGAGATTTCATGAAAAGACCGTTTTTAGTCATCTTTGACCTTTCTTGACTTTTAAGTCGTCTTTGACTTTTTCTTGACTTTTTAAAGTCGTCATTGACTTTTCTTGACTTTTAAGTCGTCATAAACTTTTCTTGACTTTTAAGTCATCTTTGACTTTTCTCGACTTTTAAGTCGACTTTGACTTTCGTTGACTTTTCCCGACTCGCCTTGCGAGTTTGAAGACCGAAATTTTATTTAAAAAAATAATATTTTTGATTTATTTTTATTTAGATTTATTAAGATTTATCATAATTTAATATAATTATTTTGAATTTATTCGGAATTTAAAGAATAACTTTTACGGTTTTTAACCGAACGTCATTTAACTATTCCCGACTCATCGTAAATCCCGTAACAAATTCGAAACTCGACTTTGGCATGAGTCACACGCGCGTGTCATCTTTTTCCACTCACAATTAGATATTCTAATTGTTTTGATTAAACTAATAATAATATCTAGATATTTATTCACTTTATCGATCAGTTAACGAAAATTACGCAAAACGCTCGAAATCAGACCCGACAAGCTCAACATCACACGGCACTTCTTACTCTCTTAGACCTAGATATTTTCATTATTTTTCATTACAATATCATAATATCTTGATATTTAGTTTAATTAACTTTATCGTTAATTATATTTAATCGATTACCGTAAAATAATTATTAAACGCGAGTCAATTACGTAACAACAATTTCAAAACCCGACTTCCTAATCCCTCTATAAACACACGGCTCACACACCCTCTTTACTCACTAACAACTTTTCATTTTTCAACAAATCAAATTAAGATCTAAATATCACTTTCTTCATCGTTCTTCATTTGTTCTTCGTGTTCTTCAATTGTTCTTCATTGTTCTTGAGCAAAACCTTCATAAAATCTTCATTTCTTAATTAAATCCGTCCTAACTTATATTTCTAGACTCTCCTCTTCGCTCCCCATCTTCACGTACGATTTTATTTCAATTCCGACAAAATCGTTTTCAACACTTTAATTATGGAAAATCATATTTTAAGTTCTAATAATGTTTTCTTGTCATTTCTTATAGGGGAAGATTTTGAAGACGAGTTTGGAGACTCGTATATTTTGGGTGAAGATTAGTAGAAGGGTTTTTTATTATATACTTCTTATTATTTTGGTGCTAAGTGGTTTTGCTAGCTAAGGTAACAATTCCGATTTACTCGACGAATTAATGTCACATAGCCTTTAGTTTTTGTTCATGTTATGGTTTTTATGATTTTAGTTAGTAAAATAGCCTTTAGCTTTGGTTTCTTTTATTTTTGGTTCATCTTTTGTTTTTGGTTCATGTTATTATGATTTATGGATTTTTAGTAGTAATATGATAAGTGGTATGATTTCTATGTTGTATGGCATTTTTATGTTGTTTAGTGTTCTTGATGAATTTTTATGATTGTTCATAATAATGATTTTTGTATGATGGATGGTTAAATTGGTTGTTAAAATGGGTGTTGATTAATTAAAACATGTTAGAAACAATTTGGGGTGAGTGATGGTGGTGGCCGGAAAAGGGCTGGAAAAACCGGACCAAACCAGCCGGTCCAGGCCGGTCCAGACCGGTCTGGGGTGGTCCATGGTGGGTCCGGGTTTTGGTCTTTGGGTTGTGTCGATGTTTGATTGATATGTTGTTGTTTTGACGGGTTTTAATTATGTTAAAGCATGCGGGAATTTTTAAGAAACGGTTTTGTAAAAAAATGTAAAATCTGCCAAAACAGCCCAATTAGGCCCGTGGGCCCATTCAGGCCCATGTGGGGTCCGGCCCAACTCAGCCCGTGGGTCCCACTTTGGGACTTGTGGACGGTTTTTGAGTTATGTCATTTTTATGTGTTTTGTAATATTTAGCAAGTGAGGAAATAATATTAATAAGCTAAAATATTTAATTAAAAAGGTTTTCCATTATAATTATTATTGCTCAAATGTTAGAAATTATAATACGAGATCGTAGTGTAAATTGATGTATACTTAAGTCAAGAGGGTTTTCGTAAAATTTAATAA
Source organism: Heliosperma pusillum (assembly GCA_022085475.1). Taxonomy (NCBI): domain Eukaryota; kingdom Viridiplantae; phylum Streptophyta; class Magnoliopsida; order Caryophyllales; family Caryophyllaceae; genus Heliosperma; species Heliosperma pusillum. The sequence goes on along the minus strand of JAIUZE010033673.1, from coordinate 5,933 downwards.
ATTCAAATGTTAGAAGTTTTAAAATAGTTATAACATGTAATGAATATGTTGATTTTATGTCTAAGTCTAATGTGTAAAGACTCTGTTTCTAGCCGGTTTGACCAAACGGGTTTGGTCAAACTAAGATCTAGTCAGCCCCGTTTTGAATGATGACCCGTCGCGGGACTCGGGTCGGGGATTTGTCTTCAAGTAAGGTTGTATTTAATTAATGAATTAGCCTTAGTAGATAGGAGGCGATATGATATTTGATTATTATTGATATGCCATTAGTCACATGATAGGAAGTTTCTTCTCGTGACTGTTTGATTGTATGTTATATGTCGTGTTGACTAAGTACCATAGAGAATTATGAGTATATGGCGTCTTGACCATTCTAATTCTAAATGAGTAGCTTGGACCATGACATTGATAGGCCGTACTATCTTTAACGAGTATATAGTTCATGGTTAATAGCTTTTGTGTCACGGCCTGGGGGTTTATCTCCAAGTCGGGGCATGGCTGCCTAAGAGTTCCACTTTGGGAATAGAGCCAGCTTAAGTACTAGCCAACTCTGCTTAGGGGGGCGCCTATCATGAGTTTTCATGTACGGTTATGTAATGGAGACAGGGAATGGGGTTTTTTTTTTTTTTTTTAAAGGCTTTTTTTGGTTGTCGCTAGTCTGATCAGTCTAGGACTAGGATGTTTTCCTACCTTGTGGTATAGACTCGAGTTACAGAAGTCGACTAGACGGTACTAAGAAACGTATGCTGTTTGTAGAAGTATTGTCTTCATGTTGTATGATTCTATGAGTTTTAGAGGTGAGATGCAAGCCGGCTAAGATTGATAGAGTTTGGATTACCGTTGTTAACTGATTCACATGATTACGTGTTGATTAGGGTTTGAGTGTATCACGGCCATGTTTCTGAGAGGAACCTCTGAGCTAGCATACCAGCTTCCCTACCTCGAGTTATAGTTTATTATCGGTTTCACATGATAGCTTTCACATGCTAGGTTATTTGTTAGTTATCTGTTTCATAACATGAAAAGCATATCATATATGTTAAAGTTTTGTATTGTCCATATACATCGCTTTTATGTTATTCATGTTTTATTAAACTTGACATTTCGTGGCTGGGAGAACTCGGAGTTACTCCCCACTGACTGTGGCTTCCGTGTTTATATTTAATGCGGTCGAACAGGTGGTGATGCATATTTGGGGTACATTGACGAGCTAGCGAGCGAAGTATTTACCTTGGACCTATATTCGGTTCTTAGATTGTATATTATTATACACTCTTTTATTTCCGTATTTATACGGGAGATATGTCTCCCGTCTTGTAAAATTCTTATGTATAATATAAATTTTCTTTTGTAATGAACCTTTGTATTTATGACACCCTTCGTTATGTATTTAAATTATTTTTTTTCTTTCCGCAAATTTGAGGGTGTCACATCTGCTCTTGGCTCTAGCTTATTATTTCTCTTGGAAGGGAACCTTTCTTTACTTAGGTTGATCCATACTAAGTCTCCTAGTGCAAAGTCTTTCTTGATCTTAGGAACCTTTGCATTCTTTTTGTATAGATCATTGGTCTTCTCAATTTGTTTTCTGACTGATTCATGGAGTTTTAGCATTTGTTCCACCCTTTTCTTGGCATCATAGTGGATCTCTGACCTGCACACATTAGACAAATTCAAAGGCATTAAGGGGTTAGTACCATAGACCACTTCAAAGGGGGAGTGGCTTGTGGCTGCTGATGGAGCTCTATTGAAAGAGAACTCTGCTTGAGCTAGCTTTAAGTCCCAATCCTTGAGGGATCTGCTGACTATACACCTCAAGATCCTTCCCAAGGTCTTGTTGGTCACCTGAGTTTGTCCATCTGTTTGAGGATGATGGGAGGTACTAAACAACAACCTAGTGTTAAGCAGCTTCCACAATGTTCTACAGAAATGACTCATAAACTTTGTCTCTGTCAGATACAATAGTTCTTGGAACTCCATGTAACCTCACCACCTCATCAAGGTATAGCTCTGCTACACTCATAGCATCCTCAGTTTTCTTACAAGCAATGAAATGTGCCATCTTGCTGAACCTATCCACAACCACCATGATAGAATCTTTCCCTCTTGTTGTCCTAGGCTATGCTACTATGAAATCCATGCTTAAATCTTCCCAAGGCCTACATGGGACAGGTAGGGGGGTGTAAGGTCCTGCTTGAAATGAACTCTTGGCCTTTTGACAAACTCCACACCTTCTGAGCACTATTTGGACCTCTCCCATCATCTTAGGCCAGTAGAATTGATCCTGCAATATGTCCACAGTTTTCTGAACCCCAAAGTGTCCTTCAAGGCCACTTCCATGAACTTCCTTGATCAATAGACTCCTATAAGTCCCTCTGGGAACACAGAGCTTGTTTCCCTTGAACAGGAACCCATTTTGTAGAGTGTAGGGTGAATCAATGGTCTTTGTACCCTCCTTCTGTGCTAACCAATCTTCTGCAAAGTCTGGATCTTCTTGATACATGTCCTTCATGAACTCAAAGCCAAGAACCCTTTGCTCCATGGTTGATAGCAGAGTGTACCTTCTAGACAATGCATCAGCCACCACATTTTGTTTGCCCTCTTTGTATTTGCTAGAAAAGGTGAATGACTGGAGGAACTCCACCCACTTAGCATGCCTATGACTGAGCTTATGCTGTCCTCCTATGTACTTCAGTGCCTCATGATCAGAGTGTAAGACAAAAGGCTTGGGCTTCAGGTAATGACTCCAATGCCTCAGAGCTCTGACAAGAGCATAGAACTCTTTGTCATATGTAGAATAGCTCAGCTTAGCTCCACTTAGCTTCTCACTAAAATAAGCTACAGGTTTCTTCTCTTGGATAAGGACAGCTCCAATTCCTACTCCACTTGCATCACATTCAACCTCAAATAGGCTGTTAAAGTCTGGCAACCTGAGGATAGGTGCACTGCACAAGAGTTTCTTCATGTGTTTGAAAGCCTGCAAAGCATTCTCACTCCAAGTGAACTCTCCCTTCTTCATGCATTCAGTGAGGGGTGCTGCAATGGTGCTGAAATTCTTAATGAATCTTCTGTAGAAGGATGCTAAGCCATGGAATCCTCTCACTTCTGTGATATTCCTAGGAACAGGCCAAGACTGAACTGCACTGATCTTGTCTTGATGCACTGAAATGCCTCTACCAGACACCACATATCCTAGAAACTTGACTTCCTCAGTCATAAAGGTGCATTTCTCAAGCTTCCCAAAGAGTTTACTCTCCTTAAGTATCTCAAACACAGCCTCAAGATGCCTCAAATGATCATCCTTGCTCTTGCTGTAGATGAGAATATCATCAAAGTATACCACCACAAATCTCCCTAGGCAAGGCCTAAGCACTTCTGTCATCAATCTCATGAAGGTACTTGGGGCATTTGACAGGCCAAAGGGCATGACAAGCCACTCATAAAGGCCATGCTTTGTTTTGAAGGCTGTCTTCCACTCATCTCCTTCCCTGATCCTCAATTGATGGTAACCTTGCCTCAAATCAATCTTAGAAAAGAACCTTGAGCCACTCAGCTCATCCAACATGTCATCAAGCCTAGGTATAGGGAACCTGTACTTGACTGTGATGTTATTGATAGCCCTGCTATCTATGCACATCCTCCAAGTCCCATCCTTCTTAGGAACCAACAATGCAGGCACAGCACAAGGGCTTAATGACTCCCTTACAAACCCTTTACTCATCAACTCTCCAACTTGCTTCTGCAGCTCTTGTGTAGCCTTAGGATCACATCTTTAGGCTGGTCTATTAGGTAGTAAAGACCCTGGCACAAGGTCTATCTGGTGTTCAATTCCTCTTAAAGAGGGTAAGCCATCAGGAAGTTCCTCTGGGAATACTTCCTTGAACTGATCAATGAGGGGCTTAACTTCTGCAGGGATTACCTTAGACTCCCCTTCCTGAACTTCTTTTGATAGCAGCATCAATATAGGTTGCTCTTTAGTACATTCTTTGACCATTGCTGATTCAGATAGAAACAAGACTCCACTAAAATCTTCAGCCATACTAGGACTCCCATAGCTCTTCTGATGTGGTGGCAAGGGGGCTAATGTCACCTTCCTGCTCCCATGCTTGAAGGAATAGGTGTTGCTTCTTCCTTGGTGTATGGAGCTTTTATCAAACTCCCATGGCCTTCCTAATAGCAAGTGACAGGCATCCATTGGGACCACATCACACAATACTTCATCCTTGTACACACTGCCAATGGATAAAGGGACCATGCATTGCTTATCCACCTTAACCTCTGCTCCCTTACTCAGCCATCTCAACTTATAGGGGTGAGGGTGATCTTGAGTGCTCAACTTCAGCTTATCAACCATAGTAACAGAAGCCACATTGGTACAACTACCTCCATCTATAATAAGGTTACAAACCCTCCATTGTATGGTACATCTGCTCCTGAAAATGAGGGACCTTTGATCCTCCTCCAAAGGTATCTGTTGTGAATGCATTACTCTCCATAGGACTAAGCTGTGGCCTGTGTCAGGGAGTGACACTATTGCCTCCTGACTAGACTCTTCTTCCTCACTCACCACTTCTTCAACCTCAGGCTCATCCCTCTCATACTCAACTAGACCCTCTTTCTCCCAAGCCTCAACTTCCATTATGGTTAAGGTCTTCTTAGAAGGGCAATCCTTCCTGAAATGTCCATAGCCTTGACATTGGAAGCACCTAATTCTGTTCTCAGTCAATGCAGTGCTTGGCTTTTGACCCATGATGCCCTTACCCTTGTCTAAGGTAGGTGGGGGTGCTGTCTTAGGGGTATCCATTGATCTAAACCCACTATAAGGTCTGGTTTGAAAAGGCCTAACAGGTTTTGGTGTAGCAGGCTTAGTCTTCCCTATCTTCTCAATTCTCAGAGATAGGTGGACAACATCATCAAATGACCACAGAGGTTGCATCCTAACCTTGTTAGCAATGTTCTTATCTAGACCCTCTAAGTACCTAGCAATCATTTGCTCAGGTTTCTCATTTATATCACACTGCAAGGTGAGTTGTTCAAACTCTCTCAGATAAGATTCAACAGGTTTGTCTCCTTGTTTCAACTTAGACAATTTGATGAACAGATCCTGGGTGTAATCCTTAGCAACAAACTTGTCTAGCAGTTTCTTTTTTAGTTTAGTCCAAGACTTGATGGGTTCTTTCCCTTCCCTAGCCCTTAACCCTTTCATGGTTTCATACCAAAGGGAAGCATTCCCTTTCAGTTTAAGGATGGCTACTTTAAAAGACTTAGAATCATTATATCCTTTGTACTCAAAGATCCTTTCTACTTCTCTTAACCATTCTAACAAATCATCAAGATTAAGACTACCAGAAAACTCAGGGATGTCTACCTTAACATGCTTGTCTATGTGCCTGTGAATGGAAGCCTTGCTCCTTGTTGAGTCATCTGAGTCTGGATACTCTTCATCATCAGGTGGCCTTCCTCTGCCTCCTCCTTGGCCTCTTCCACTTCCTATGCCTCTTCCTCTAGAAAACAACTTGTTGCCTATTACCTGATCCAAGGCTCTGGTTAGGGTGGTTACAATCCCAGCCAGGTCCTCCATCTTTGCTTCTACTCCTGCTAGTCTCTCTTCACTCATTGGGCTATTTTTGTGTTTTTAAATGTAGTTAGGGAAAATGAACTCACTAAGACTCTTAACCAAAGCTTTGATAACCAATTTGGAGTGTAAACTACTATGACTTGTGAGTTTGAGGGAAGTTTAGCGAAGCTTACTTAAACTGAAACCAAACATAGACAGAAATGGGGGTTGTTTTAGAGAGAGTGACTTGTGTGACACCCTCAAATTTGCGGAAAGAAAAAAATAATTTAAATAAATAAAAGATGAGAATACGTTTCTAATAGGTTCACTTTAGTGAAAATCGGTAAATTTTAAAACCGGAACCTACTATTAAATATAT
>JAIUZE010033672.1:0-10231 GCA_022085475.1 Heliosperma pusillum | reverse complement strand
TTGTTAACATTTTGAGAGTCTCCGTCTCTTTGTTATTTTTCCGCACTTAGTTGTAATATTTTGACACACCTCGTGTTATATATAACTTGCATGTTTAAAGTTTTTTTTAAAATACCGTATTTCCGCATATTATTCACATGCTTGTTTGATTTATTATTCCGCATTCGCGAGGGTTGTCACAAGTAGTATGTGGTGACCTATTTTACCTCAACATTATAGTCCGAGTAATATCTCGTGATTATGATGGACTAAAGATAGAATTTACGGAAATTTATCGACCAGGAATTCTAAAAGTAGAATTAGCCAAGAAGTTGGCTTATCAATTTAAAGAAATTGAGTCTTGGGATCATTTATATAATACTTGAGGGAGGTCAATTGTATAAATGCAAGAGTCTTCGCATTAATCCGTTTTTTATTAGACTTAATTAAAACGATGAAAATGGTTATATGTCAAGTCGAGTGGGAGTAAAATCGTTTTCTTGATATTGTATGTCGATGACATACTCTTGATAGGGAATGATATTCCTCTCTTATCTTCGGTTAAGGTATGGTTAAAGAACCATTTCCAGATGAAAGATCTGGGCGAGGCACAGCGCATATTGGGAATCCGTATCTACAGAGATAGATCACGAAGGATGTTATCACTCAGTCAGGAGTCTTATATAGATAAGATTCTTGAAAGGTTCAGCATGACCAACTCCAAGAAGGGGTATCTTCCAATGACGTCTGGGATGCATTTGAGTAAAGCTCAGGCACCCAAGACATCTGAAGAGGTCGAGCGCATGAGTCGAATTCCTTATGCATCAGCTATAGGATCGATCATGTATACCATGATATGCACACGTCCAGACGTGGCATATGCTTTGAGTATGACCAGTCGGTACCAAGGCAATCCAGGTGAAACACACTGGATGGCTGTTAAAAATATCCTTAAGTACCTACGGAGGACTAAGGATTGGGTATTGACTTATGGAGGAGAGACTGAGCTTTGCGCAACCGGGTACGCAGATGCTAGCTTCCAAACGGATCGGGATGACTCGAAATCTCAGTCTGGATTCGTATTTACTCTTAATGGCGCTGCGGTCAGCTGGAAAAGCTCCAAGAAGAGTGTTATAGCAGATTCTACGACTGAGTCCGAGTACTATGCCGCTTCAGAGGCTGCAAAGGAAGCTATATGGATGCGTCAATTCTTACAAGGACTTGCCATAGTTCCTAGTTCGAATGACCCGATCACCATCTATTGTGATAATAGTGGTGCCATCTTTCAGGCTAAGGAGCCTAGGTCTAGCAAAAAATCTAGACATGTACTTCGGAAGGCTCACATGATCAGTGATTACGTGGAGCAAAAGGAGATAGTGATAGACAAGATTGCTACGGATGATAACATAGCAGATCCTCTCACTAAACCGTTAAGACATGATAAGCATGTAGGGCACGTTACTTCCATGGGAATTAAACGTGTTCCTGAGTTGTATTAGCCGTTTGTATGAATTAGATACATCTTTTTCATATACTAATAATAACTTCATCGTATTGTTTTCATATTTTGTTTTTCATGTGGATTGTATGGACAACATTGAAAACCACAAAGTGAACTGAATAACATTATATGTGTTTTGGTCCGTAATCGCCTACATGAGCTGATAACTCTGGCTATTATATTGTTAAGTCGATTGATGGTGGGTTCAACGAGCCATAAGTCAAACTGTTGACTGATCGATCACAAATACGAGTTATAAGGATACCTCGTAGGACATTGTAATTCGTGACGACGTTATAGAGTCCTAAATGTTTAACAACATTCGGTGCCAGGTCATGGATTGGACGCCATAGTGTTCCTAGAGTCAATTCTTTTAACTATCGACTGTCTCGTGAGATTAAGGCAGTTTTTTGGTGACTGGTTTCTTTCTCAAGGTCGACCGTAACAGGAGGCCAAGCAGATTTTTACTGGGTCATTTCATACTGTGCTTACATCTGCAGGATTCGAGTTGAGGAAAATATCCAACCCTTTATCAGGTTTTGTTATTTCTTAGGGCCACTCGAGGATTAGTAACTGAAATGCATGGCCATGCTCGAATAATGATTCGTTTATCAGTTGAGTTACTCTCTAGTCGGGAAAACCACTCTTGATACTGATCACTTGTAAAATACGACCTTTGTGAATGCGGACTTTGCAAATTGTTTTACATTGAGTGAGAGAAATTTAAGGATATGAGAATTGGTTATCGCACATACACTTGTAAGGACAAGTGGGAGATTGTTGGAGCTAGTGTCCTCCACAGTTAGTGTGATAACAACTAAGGTTCACAAGGTATACTTTGTATTATAATCAGTTGATTAACGTTTATCGATAACGGTTGGCTTGCTAGATAAGTTTGACGTTATTGTCATACAGATGGCGGTGATCAACTGATCCCTAAAAGTCACACCTAAAGGATTTGTTTGAGAGATGTGATTATTTGAGAAAATAATCATATTGATGCCTTATTAAATGACTAAAAGGTTAGTCGATGTATTTGACTAAAAGGTTAGTCAATGAGATGATGATACGATTATTTAATAACGATTAAATAATGTTAGCTGGTAATTTAATATAAAATGTTATATTTAATCAATGAATATAATGTTGGTCTAAATTAAATGTAAACTGTTATATTTAAGTTGGCGGATATGTATTACACGATATTATTATAGTGTATTGGTCCAACATTACTCGGTTTATGTGACGGTCCATTACTAGTAATAATTAGAATACATATTACATTATGTACATATTAAAATGATATGCTAACTACCTAATAGAGGTTGAGTTAAATAAGGAAACTAGGTTTTTTTTCCTTCTTTCCTCTTAATCTCACGGCTCAAGTGAGTAATAAAGGGATAAAATCAGTTTTTCTATTAACCCTAATTGACTCTAATTGTGACGGCACAAGGTCGGATTTTTGACTCTCTCATTCATCTTCATATTCATCATCAACACACAAAATTAGAAGTAATTTTTGGGTATTCGTTCTAGCACGACGAAGGCATTTCTTGAACCATCTTGGGTGCAACGATTAGGAGAATACCTACTTTGGTATTTGTTCTTAGGCCTTTTACTAGGACCAAAGGTTATTTCTTAATCTCTTGTTTTATATTATGCAATTTCATTTATGACTAGAAATTCATATAGTTATAATTTCATTATAATCCGAATTATTTAAAGGGAAGTATACCGATATTTCCCACAATAAGGCCTATGAGCCACATTAGAAGTAGCTCGGGGAATGAAAGGAGCGGGAGCTCTTGTATTTGCATTTGAAGGAGGATTAAATCTCCTCTTGTTGGCATAAGAGTTAGAAGAAGACGGAATAAACGGTCTCTTCCCATAAACATTTGGCCTATGAGTGAAAAAGGAGAGGGATTATTCATCATAGCTTCATCCTTAATGGCCTTCATGGAATTCTCGGCCCACAAAGCATCATCATATAAATCCCCAAAGGAAGTAGTATTCCTCCTCACTTTACTTTGAAGCACAGCACTAAGCTTGTTGCGGTAATAGAACGCTCGGTCCTCGTCATCTCAGATAAGCCTCGGAGCAAAATGAGCAAGCTTGTTGAACTCCGTAGTGAAGTCCTGTGCCGACAAGTTACCTTGCTTAAAGTCAATAAACTCCTTGAGCCTTTGTTGCTTAAGCTCCTTAGGATAGAATCGACCTTCCACTAGAGCTTTGAAACAAGCCCAATTGAAATCATCTTCGAGAGTAGCGGTGGCGCTAGTAATAGCCCACCAATTATCTTCTTCCCTTACAAGGAAGTGCTTTGCGATCCTCACCTTGTCCTCTTCACGGACTTGGTATAGATCAAACTGCTTCTCCATCTCTCGGAACCATTCTGATAGCTCCGTAGGGTCCGGCTCTCCACCGTAAGGTATCATCTTACTCCTAGCTATTTGTCCAGCTACCCAAGCGTAGCCTCCCTGATGGTTATCTTCTCTTCGAAGGGGAACTTGGTTGGCTTGAGCTAAAGCCGCATCTTGTTGATTTTTCAACACTTGCGTATTAAGCTTCCAGCATGACATTCTCTACTACTCGTGGTCTAACCATCTTCATAAGAAACAAAAACAAATTAAGTTACTCCTATCAATTAGCATAAACAAATAGACTACCAAGTAAAGTCCTTAACTTCTACCCATCTCTCATTTATTATTTCAAGGTCAAGTAGTTTAAGTTTAGGGTTCACGTGTGTGCCTCGGGAGCGATAAAGCTCTGATACCAACTGTGACAACCCTCGCGATTGCGAAAATAAAACATACAAGCATGTGATTTAATTAGCGGAAATACGCTGTTTTTAAAACATTTTAAAATGCAAATAGAAAGTACGAGGAGTGGCAAATATTACAAAACAAATACAAAATACTACAAGAGACTTAGTCTCTCAAAGTGTTAACAAAAGACAAAGTTATTTAGCATCTAGCTAATGAACGTCTAGAGGTGTTTCATCCAGGGACAACGCCCGCTAGCTCACACCCAAACCCAAAATATCATAAGCAAAAAGCCATCCAAATCAACCAACCTGTTCATCCATGAAAAACATGAACGCCACAGTCAGTAGGGATTAACTCCGGGTTCTCCCAGTCATATCACATTAAACGTACATAAAAGGAAATACAAAAGTAGAAGCATGCATATATAGATATACATGTGAAATACGATAAGGATAGAGAGGCAATTCGATATTTAATAATAAGAGCATATGGAATACAAATCCGAATCCATCATATTATCCAAAGACTCGGGGAAGACACTCTTAGGCAACCGAATACGCTCACTAGGGCTTACATCTCACCGTTAGCGGTATAAGTTTGATAAGATTGAGACTCGACAAACAAACCATGCCAAGTCATCCAATGATCAATCATATAATCATTCGTCCAAACATACCAATACATTGACGACATCTCTCACGGTAAATGAAACGCACTAGCACCGTGTACATGGCAAGTAAGATTAAAAGGCATCCATGAGATAAGCATTTCCCTGAACGCATACACGATGACATTTCGTATATGTAGACTAATTTCCTCCTGGTAGCACGACGATGTAAATATCTGGTCCTAGTCTAAACCTGGCCAGACTCTCGGAATAAACCATTTTCCGATTCGACATGCGATGACATTTCGCATCCAAGACTCGGTCAATCATTGACGCCGAGTACCCCAAATTCGGTCGATAATTCACGAAAGAGGCGGAAAAGAGCACAAGCCTCATAACAGCGGTACGCTACATGCAAATAACACCACCTCGCAAGTACACAACATTTGACGGTCGGGTTGATCAACGCAATGCGTTCGCCTCCCAACAACGTCGTCGTATGCCCACTAACACATGCAATTAAGCAGTAAGGATACATCCTCGTTCCTTCATTCCAGCCTTACGAACGTGGAGGTAGCCAAGGGAATGAGAGTACAAAGCACATAACAAAATAGTGCTCAAACCGTAACATTTGTAAAAACCGACTCAAGGTGGGACATACCAAAAACCGTCACAAAACATGCGATACAAGCGAATGGAATATCATATATTCGAAACTTTAATATTAGAAGTCACTACGTAAATTTATACGATAAACGAACCATGCGAACTATTATAAATTACGAGTTTAGAAATTATAAGGAAATGGCTCCAGCAGGTTGCCGGCCGGTCAGTGGACCGGCGGCCGGTCAGTGGACCGGCGGCCGGTCACCCGGCTGGCGCCTTATGCATAACACAAAAATCATCAAAAATGCTGCGTGTTCCCTGCCGGTCAGGGGGCCGGCGGCCGGGCACCCGGCTGGGAGCACCATTACACAAAAATACAATGTTCAGTTCTGATGTGTTCCCAGCCGGTGGGCAGACTGGCGGCCGGGCACTCGGCTGGGAGCACCAGTTCACCCGAGAGCGTCTTATACACATTCAATCATTTTCAATTTTCATATTTAACTTCTAACAACTATCAACAATCAATAATCATCATCAACAATCATCAACTAACAACAATCATAATCAATAACACGATTCCTAAGCTTACTAATCGTATTCTAAATACGAATTCTAACATAGAAAACACGTAAAACACGTAAATGATATCGAGTAACCCTTCATCGTTACCTTATTGCGTCTTCACTCCACGTCAAGGTCCTCTTCAATCAAGAAGTAGTCTTTCTCGGGATCTTGGAGGTCACCACCTACAAATAATTAATAAAAGATGAATATAATTCACCTTGAGAAAGACGGATAATTTGAAAAGCGAGAAAGACGGTAATTTTATTACCAATACGGATAGAGGAAGATGAGAGGGAAAGAATAAGACGAACTTACGTGAATTTGAGCGAGAAATGAAAGAGTTATGACGATTCTAAGACGGATCAAAATGGAAGCTAGGTTTTTGGGGTTTTCTTAGTGAGGAAGAAAGAGTTTTTGAGTTGTGAGGAAGTTAGGGTTTATGAGGGAGTATGAGTGGAATAAGTGGAAAAAAGTCAAGAAAAGTCAATGACGTCTTAAGACGTGATTCACTTGAAATCTCGCGTAAAATCCAAATACGAACTCGGAATTTCTAAATTCGACATGGGAAATTTAATTCTAAACTAAAACTAAATTTCCCTGAAAAGTATCCGTAAAATATTTTTACTATAAAAATAGGGTACATTTGCAGGTGTTACACGATCGGCAGACATCATTGACCGATAAGGCTGCCCTAATAAAAAAAAATGGAGCTATGCCAGGGGTTTCATCCGTTCTAAGCCATGCGTGATTTGTTGTCGAGGAAGTTCTTGTCTGCATTTAGCACCACCATCGGCTTGCTAATGGTACGGAGGCATCACTGGTTCGTCACTTGGCCCATCAGTATCGTGATCCTGCTGGCTCGTTTCAAAGGCGCCATGGCATCACTGGCTCGTCTCATCAATGGCGTGGCATCCCTGACTTTTCTCTTCAGTTGCGTCGTTTCCCCGGTTCGACTCCTTATCGTCATCTTCATGCATAGCTTAAGACGGCTGCAATGAAGAATTATAATGAGTAGGGCGAAGAAAACAAGGCTCCCAAGTTCTATATTTATACGCCTGAGGAAGAAGTTCATTGGACTTCAATCATAAAAAGTGAAAGATATATGGAGATTTCTAGTCCTCAACAAAACGGATAGTGGAACACCAACTTAGGGGTCAATGGTTTTGCAAAGGACTCAATGTTCACACAACAACCCAAGGATTGTTATGAAAATGCAGCAGTAAAATATATGAAACAAGGCTATTTTTGTGGGATAGTTTTCTGGTTTTTGTAACAAATAAGTAAAGGATAGGGTAGAGGATAAACAAAAACTAAGACAAGCACAAGTTGATGTGAATTCTCATGTTTAAACCCATAGGATAGAAACCCTAAACTTGGGCTGTCAATACTAGCACAGACAGTTCAAGAACAGTGAGTCCTAAACTTAACTCACTCACTAAGACTAGCACAAGTGAATGGATTAAGCTTAGGGCAACAAACTAAGACTAACACAAGTTTTTTGAGGTTTGTGTTAACCAAGACTTGCACAAGTTAACTAAAATAGAGTAAGAACTCCTTGTTTTTCATTCATTCATATTCTGCCTATTACAAAAGCACAAGGTTTCTTTATATAGGCCATACAATTTGATCTCAACCCTTGAATACAACTAAAATCTAAGGGCTCATAAAGGCTTTAAATAATAGATTAAACTAACAACAAAGTCTTCTAATAAGACGAGGGAAAACAGAATGAAAAAGCATTCCAAACAGCCAGCTTTTGTTCAGCAAAAGTAGTCTTGTTTGTTTCCTGAAATAGTAAAGATTGAGTCAGGCTTTTGAGGGTTGTTTGGCTCCTTTTTGCTACCACGTGATGTTCACATATTTAGGATCAATTGGCAGCGTTGGACGTGCCATTCAAAGCACTTGAACATATAGAAATAACCTTGCTAAACACATGAGATAATACAGGCTTTCATGAGTATTTCTGAAATCAGCCATGTCTTGCAGATAGCATAACTTCCCGCTCAGGATGATTTGTAAGGATCAAGATATCTAATTTTAAAGCTATAGATGTTAGCTTTCATGTCCAAAAATAATTAGCTTCAAATGTTGCCTGGAGCTTTAGTTATGAACCCTTGTGTGAGTTCAGGTCAGGACTGGATGTTCAGCATCTTCCTGTGCAGTGGCATGAACTTTGAAAGATCATATCTCATAGCTCAGGTAGTTTACAAATTACCATGATAAGTAAAATTAAAGCTAATGATGTTAGCTTTCACCTGCAAAAATAATCAACCTTAAACATCCAGTAAAACGTGAGTTATTAACGTTTTAGTGCCAACATGTCATTTCAGAAAAACAGCATTGCATTCTTCGTGACATTCTTTGAAGCTTGATTGTGAGAAATTTAGTCGATGAATCTTGTTGATTCCAAATCCATATGAAAGAGGACATCTTAAAGATTTTATACATATGAAGAACAAAAACTTTAACAAAGTAAAACTTGAGATAAGAGCAATTGAACTCAGGCCTGAATTGCTGAACTATTGAAGGATTTCAGATTAGCACTTTGTACAGCTTTGCTCCTAAATTGCATCCAATGGTGATGACTGTTTCATTAATCTTTATCTCTTAGTTCATGATGAAATATGGAAAGAAAACACCCCCATGCCCTCTGTTTCATATAGGAAATCTCATTGATGAAAAAATTTGCCAGATTTACAATGGGAAAAGAATTAGAAAATAGTAATAAAATATGGAGTAATTTCTCCGTATTTTATGGCTAGTACTTCAAAAAAAAATTGATGTGGGATTTGGGCAAACATAATCAAGTGCCCAACATTAAGAAAGAAAGAGAAAGAAAAAAAGGATGGATCAAAGTCAGGGAGGCCCACAAATGGTAGGGTGGATATGAACGGACTTCGTACCACTTAAATTGATAAAACGAGACCTGATCATACTTAAACACTCAAATCGTGTACATGACCAAGTCTCGAGGGGGCAATTTGTAGACACTGATGTTTTGGATAAATGACACGTCAGAAGTCAAAAGTCAAAATGTTGCCTCGTCAAAGGAAATGAAAACTAATATAATTGATTTGGACGAAATTAAATCAAATTAGTCCATTTTATTTATTTTCATCCGACTCGCTTCTTAAAGTGATAAGACCCGGTAAATGGGTCAAATCCACTAAGCAGGTCGAGCTCACCCAAATGAGTCAAATATGCTCATATGGGCGATATGACTATCAAGTCTGAAGACCTTCTTTCACCAAGTCAAATTCACTAAATAAGATTAAGTCTAGCGACCGTCCTCCATCAAAATAACCATTCTTTAAATCTCGACAAATCGTGCAGTCAGGATTAAAGAGACGAACACTTCAACGAAGGAGATTTAAAGTCATCGAGACCCACCTTTCAAAAAATCGGCATTCAAAGTCAAGTGGAGATAAAGTCATCAAGACCTTCCGTACATCTAACACGTAAGTCGTGGAGATCTGTGACACCCTCAAATTTGCGGAAAGATAAACAAGTAATTTAAATAAATAAAAGATGAGAATACGTTTCTAATAGGTTCACTTTAGTGAAAATCGGTAAATTTTAAAACCGGAACCTAGCATTAAATATATTCATCATAATGAAGGTGTCTTAACGAAAAAGGTTCATAACAAAAAGAAAATAATATTATACATAAAGAAATATCTGAAACGGGAGACATATCTCCCGTATAAATACATAAATAAAAGAGTGTATAATATATACAATCTAAGAACCGAATATAGGTCCAAGGTAAATACTTCGCTCGCTAGCTCGTCAATGTACCCAAGTATGCATCACAAACCTGCCAACCGCATTAAATATAAACACGGAAGCCACAGTCAGTGGGAGTAACTCCGAGTTCTCCCAGCCACGAAATGTCGAGTTTAATAAAACATGAATAACATAAAAGCAATGTATATGAAATACAAAACCTTAACATATATGATATGCTTTTCATGTTATGAAACAATTAACTAACATATAACCTATCATGTGAAAGCTATCATGTGAAACTGTTATTAATCTATAACACGAGGTAGGGAAGCTGGTATGCTAGCGCAGAGGTTACCGTTAACATGGCCATGA
This sequence comes from Heliosperma pusillum, assembly GCA_022085475.1. Lineage (NCBI taxonomy): Eukaryota > Viridiplantae > Streptophyta > Magnoliopsida > Caryophyllales > Caryophyllaceae > Heliosperma > Heliosperma pusillum. The sequence goes on along the minus strand of JAIUZE010033672.1, from coordinate 108 downwards.
TACACTCAAACCCTAATCAACACGAAATCATGTGAATCAGTTAACAAACAGTAATCCAAACTCTATCAATCTTAGCCGGCTTGCATCTCACCTTCTAAAACTCATAGA
>JAIUZE010033671.1:0-23242 GCA_022085475.1 Heliosperma pusillum | reverse complement strand
TGACAACACCAAAATGTGTCGTGTTTAGTAGTGTTTATTAGGTCCGTTTAATGTACTTTTTACGGGTCGTTAGCATCGTTTTATGCTAACCTTAATCCTTGTAGTTATGTTGTTATTTGGTATTTTTAAGTCAAGTTTTAGAGTCAAGCCCGGAAGTGAACTAAAGTCAAAGTCAAACCCGCGACCCGAGCCCAAACCCGACAATTGGAGTGGGCTAGGAGGAAATTATCAATGCAAGAAAAGCAAGTCCAAAGGGTCAATGGAAGTCAAGGCAAGACTAGCATTCAAAGGGGTCAACGAAAGTCAAGGCGAGCAACCAAGAGTAAAAACTGGCAGCTTAAAACGCTTCCAGCGTCACCAGAACGCTGCCAGCGTCCGTGGGCGCTGCCATCGTCCTGGCCTGGGACACGTGTTTCTTCATTTTCCGTCTTGTCATATTGAGGCCCATTTCTCGAAGGCCCTAGGTTTCTGAAGTAAGGGTATAAAGGAACCTGATTTTAGAGAGAGAAGAAAAATTCCATAACATTCCACAACAAAGCACAAAACACATTGGAGTTCTCTCATTTTTGGTTCTTCATTTTGGCTTGTAACTTTGAGTTGAACTTTATTATTTGGGTTGTAATTCGTGATTATGGGTAGCTAATCTTCTATTTCTTAGTGTAATTGGAACAAGTTTTTCTCTTTTAGCATTGTAAGACTCTTTGAACCTCTTCTTCTTTAGTTAATACCATTTTCTCATGTTTATTTTCCATTGTTGAATGAATTATTGTTGAGACTAACCATTTTAGCAAGTTGTTTGTTTAATTAGTGCTTTGTCTAGATAATTTTGGTTAATTTGTCTTGATATTGTTGAAGCAACCTTGAAAGATTGCAACTTTGGTTTAAAGTTGGCATCTTTTGAGTGGAATTTGGTTTATTGTGTGGTTAGAACATGGTTTAGTGTTTTATTACATGATTCTAGCTTGTTTCTTTGGTTTTGTTCATAAAGCTTGCATATTTGATTTGGGCTCATGTTTTAGTGGGTGTAAATTGGGTTGTAAAGGGTCATCCTTAGTTGAGTTAATCCTTGTTGACTAATTTCTTAGAAACTTGTATTAGATAACTAGAGAAGAAAGGAAAAGAAGAGTTTTTACTTTGCTAATTGTTGGGAACTTGGGAAAATTACACTAAGTTAGTTTCTTTATATTTGAATATTTGAATCTTAAGTACTTGTTGGTTATTTTAGACTTGTTAATCAATTTCTCAAATCAAACTTTCTCCATATGTCTTATCCTACATGTTTTTGTCATTGTTAATATCATAGTTTGTAATTAAATTAAGTTTGTGTCTTAATTAGTGATTAGAGTAATAAGTTAGTAATTAGTTTTGTTAAATGGTTTTTAGCAAGTGTCTAGATTAGTTAATTTAGTTAATCCAGCCTTCTCTTGGGTTCGACCCTATTCTTACCATTTACTACCTTTATTTAAGATAGTTTGTGTTTGTTTAGGAGATATAAATTGTTATTTGACCATAGCTAATTAGCGGAATTAACGACACGTGAAATTAGCATCGTCAAATTTGGCGCCGTTGCTGGGGAAGGCAATTTAGCTAAAAATTAAATTGAAACTCTTGTTAGTGTCATAACTTGTTTAGATTGTTTTTCAAATTTTTTTTTAGCTTATTAGTTACTTTGTGTGATATGCTCTTGGGTTGCTATTCTTGTTTCCTTAGCCAACCTTATTGAAGTTACTAATTTGTATTGTTGAGTTGTTTTAGAGTTTATGCCTAGGTCACAAGAGGGAATTGGTGACCAAGATATTGATCCATCTTCAAGTAGCATATCAAATTGGTTATTTTCAAATCCCCTTTATAGGAGACCTTTTTGGAGGGAACCTAGTGAAGACGAAGTAGAAAATAATATTTTTCAAGAACAACCGGAATAGTTTGAGTCACCAACTAGGATACCATCTCCATTGAACGTCCGTTACCCACCTAATATGGCGGAGGATAATAGGACAATCGATGAGATTCGGGCAAGGAATTATGAGGAGCAACCCCTTTGTATTTGATGACTTGTTTGTCGTCAATTCAAACATCAAAAATAAACCCGATATAAGTAGTATAAAGGGGTCGAATCCACGAGGATGGAGGGGTCAACTACAAGCTCGAATGAGTCCTATTCTAGCCTAACAAGGGTTGGATGAGAAGATTAACTATCAACTAGTAAATGCAAGAAATCGCTAAAATGATATGGGCAAAAACAATTTAAGGAAAACTAAGGTAAAGGGTTCGCCTTAGGGGGAATCAATGGGTTAGTCAAGTAATTAGCAAGTGGGTAATAAGTTTGAGTAGAATTAATTGCTAATGTCTCAACAATTAATAATCTTCAACAAAGCTATCGCATTTGTCTCAAATCACTCATATAAACACTAGTCTAATCATCTCTACCATCGTCGCTTAAGAGATAATCAAACGATACTTGATAAAGTGGGTAACTTTTGTTTACACAATTCATCAAACACCTAGTGTGCATATGGGTAATACTCTAATTATTACCACAAGTCTCCTAATCACTCAACCAATTATCCCACATAATCCTCCCTTAGGCTCCCTCTAAACCCTAGAAGGAGACTACTCACTCATGTTATAGGAAATCAAACAACTAACCAACAGGAATGGGGAGATGAACATCATATTTTGGAAATGAATAATTCTAACAATCAAATGACAATTAATTAACTAGAAATGAAATAAATTGCATAATCAACTAAAAGATGAGAAATTTATACCAACAATGCTTGTATTAATGAATAGGGAGAATGTCTTCACCCAAAATTTTCAATACAAACCCAAAACTATGATAGTTCTACTAAGAGAGACTAGATCTACTAACTTGAATTGAGAAATTAAACTTAATTAAGGAACGATTAGGAGAGTAATTAGTGAGTATTAGAGATTACAAAATTTCTAGGGTTTTGTGCTAATAGTTCATAAAAAGCTACTTACAAAAATTAGGGGGAGGGTATATATAGGTATCTCAAAATTAAGAAAGAAAATAGAAGAGGGGGCGAAAATGCGGAGTTGCGTTCCTGGCCGGTTGGCCGGCCGCCGGCCCTCTGACCGGCCTGGAGCACATCAGAACCTTCCTTCTTCTCGTCTTCAAAAATAATCTAAGTATGAGAAATGGGGTCCCAGCAGGGTGCCCGGCCGCCGGCCCTATGGCCGGCCTGGAACACATTAAAGCTCTCGGATGTTTTCTGATGTAGCGCGAGCCGGGTGGTAGGCCGGCCGCCGGGTGCCCGGCCGGCGCTACCTGGCCTATTTCTCCTCCTTCTCTTTTTCCATTCTTTGAGGGGGTGATGGCCTGAGCCGGGTGGCCGGCCGCCGGTCGGAGGACCGGCCTGCGCCACCTGGGGCTTCCTCACTTCATTCTTCTTCTCATCTCCGAATCCCGACTCATGCAAGGCCTTTATGCTCCGATTTCTTCATTTCCGCCTTAATTCCTGCAAATTGAGATCGACATTCATAGCACGGGAAATCGGGAAGCAAAATGCAATTAAAGACACGCATATCCGTGTAAACGGACCAAAATGGGGATGAAAATGAGAGGAAAAATGTGACTAATTAAATGCTTATCAAAATTCCCCACACTTAAGACTTACTCGTCCTCGAGTAAGTAAACAAGATTCGAGACCCATATGTACCCTTATTCAACACTACACTAATACTAAGGCTACTACCTAAACTACTAATAATATCCGCCGGTAGGCAATTAACGGGCCTCCTCCGTCCCTTCAACTCACAACGAGATACTCATGAGGTAGAGTACCTCCTTGCAAGGCAAGTAGGGGCTTGCTCAAAATCGCGACGCATCCAAATGAAAAACACGTAAGAACACGACAAAGATGCAGCTAACAAAAGAAAAATCACATGCCTCATCCATGTGACGGAAATATCTAAAAGGAAAACCGTCTAAATAATGCATGATCCTCATGAGCCACTAATATCATAAAGCATGGAAAAATATTCGCCTCCCAGCGGTGCAAGTCTAATGAAAATTTCGAACCCCGTCTACTATTTGCTTGGCCAAAAGCGATAAGATGGAAGATGGAAATGAAATCCTCGTGACGTTATTAAGCACAATAGCATATGGAATTCACGTTTCTCAAATAAATGAGACACAAGGGTCGTCCCGTCTCACTATGCAACTCAAGGGCAAATGATCCAAGAAGGGTTAAAGGAAAAGGATATTTGAGTCTAATTGCTTGCAAAATTTTCATTTCAACACTTTGCTTTCTTTTTCTTTTTCTTTTTCTTTTTGAGTTGCATTTTGATTTGCAATTTTTGGCATGAAAGCACACGGTTTCCGTCAAGGACATGCGGTCGGAACCAACAATAGGGGTATCCCCACCGTAGTGGCATCGAAAGGGACCCTAGATATGGGTCCACTAGAATCCCTAGAAGTTCCGTTTTGCATTTCCTCGACGAAAACAAGAAAACATGATACTTGACTCAATATTTTTAGCTTGTTTGATTTGTTTCCTTTGTTGAGTAAGAGTGGAAGAACAATGAATCAAGGTTGGTTGCATAGCAAGACGCTCACCTAAGAATTCTTTCAACTAACGGAATATTCACATCAATTGAGGTTGTCGAGGTGGAATAAGCGCAAACTCGTGACTCGGCATTAGTAGACGGGTCAAAACTCACTAGAAATGCACAACCCAGGGCGTCTAAAATTCCACGATTAAGATGAACACTTTATGAATGAAAAAGTAGCTAAAAGGGACTATGCACATTCAACAAGTTTTCCAAAAAGACAATTATAAAATCATTTTTTTCTAAATGCAACTATATGCCATGATGCAATCTAGCATATATACAACCTAAATGCACATGCTCTAACCGACTATATGACACACAAGCTAATGTTATCTCCTAACAACACACAAGTGGCACACACGCCAATCAACAAAATTCACAACATCGTCATCAACACATCCCGTCCTCAAGTAAGAAGAAAAGGAGATAAGGGAGAAGAGAATAGGAAAGATCTCACCAAAGCGTCTTCATTTTCCCTTTTTCGTGCCTCATATGATGTGGGGCGCACCTATGGATGGAGATAAAAAGAAACACACGGCAATATATACAAAATAAACTATATACAAACTAATCTAAACATATTTTTTTTGGAAAATTTTCAAATTTTTCGATTTTTAGGCATTTTTCGACTTTGTTTTTCAAATATCAACGATATATACAAAAGAAATAAAACCCTCCCCACACTTAAGTCTTACTCGTCCTCGAGTAAGTGACTCAATTATGAAAAGAGGGGAAAAAGAAAAATAAAACAAGTTTTTGGGGTTTTTTTTTTGGGAATTCCCTCCCCACACTTAGTTATTTACATGGCGTGAGGGGTGAATTCAAAACAAATAACATGTTTTTGGCATTTTGGAAAGTTTTCAATTTTTTTGTGTTTTCGAATAAAATGCAAATGCATGATTCTAGTCTAAATGTTCAAAAGAAATACAATGCAAACTACACTATATGGATGCAAGACTTAACATGTGACGACAGTCTACAAAATTAAATTCTAATGCAAGCCTAAATGAATGCAACTAAATGGATAACTAAACTAGGATATATTACAAGTATCTAAATGCATACAAAAATATAAACATGATGAAGATTTGGATTTAAGGGATCATACTCAAGGGTGTCCCGTCTCAGGAGAATCCACTAAAGTCAGTGGATGTAGCATCAAAATGGCCACTTCCGGCCGCTGCATATGACTCATCTACACCCCCGGCTCCCGATCCAGAGCCGGTACCATCCAAAATCTCGAACCTAGGACCCATCCTATCAAACCACTCGGCATTCTAGGCCGCTGTCTCGGGATCCACCTCCTCCTCATCAACTGCCGGTTGAGCCAAAACCGGCGAAGAATAGTAATCATGATGGACATTGAAGTCCCCAAACACCCTTGAGCCCTGATCATACCCACCCTCGGGCCACATGAAATAGGATGGATATGGGCTAGTTGGCTCCCTATACCCCTCCCTACACCAATTATCATAGGAAGGGTATTGGCCAAGAGCCAAGTCATAGTACATCCTATCCATCCTCTGGGACAAAAACGCTCTCTCCCTAGCTTCCCCCTCTCTCTCCTTAGCCGCCGTCTCTCTATCCCTAGCCGCCGCCTCGGAGGCCAAAGTCATATCGGCCATGAATTTAATCAAAGAAGGATCCAAAGGTGGGTAGCTAGGAGTGGTGGAAGAGGATGCCTCGGTTGCGAAGAATGAGGCCAAGGACGCCATTGTTGCTGATGCATAAAAGAGGGGTTCACATAAGGCAAGGTAGTAGGAGTGGGGCCTTGTTGTTCTCTCCTATAGATAGTGACGTGGGTAGTGGGATCTCGCCTGAAAGCGGTGATGGGGGCTAATTGGTCTTGCGGGTTCTCTTCAGGTGGAGGGTTCTCTTCCTCTAAGGGGAGGAGATAATGCTCAGTATCAGGAACAACCCTCATAGCCGCACTGTTCGGGAGGGGAATGGAGTTGCTCCCTCGGACCCTCCAATACAATTTCCCGTCTTCAACTCGCCTCACAACCCACTCAAGCTTTGATGTTATATACTCCTCCGTCAACAAAGAACTCCCCTTCAAACACCTCAAATTCCTCTCATCAAATGCATTCTTGCAAAGAGCATTGGCTATCTTTGTAACAATTCCCCCAATATGAATCCCGGTAGGGCTAAAAGGATCATTAGACAATTTTTGAAAGTGAAGAGCAACGTGGTGACCAATGTTTACCCCAAATTTACTCGGCTTTTGAAACAAATAAGCCGCCAAAATAGAGCTCATCGGCCCGGAAATTGTGACACTCTTCCCTCCCAAACAAGGTCCAACCCATGAATCTATGCCATATCCGAATAGGAGCGTTATGGCAAGCATTTGCCGGCTTTTTAGCTCCCATCTCAACTTCCATCCCCGAAATTGCGGTCCAAACATCATTCAAGTTGAAAATTTCCGGGACCTTATAGGTTTTGTGAAACTTGACACCCAAAACCTTACAAAATTTTTCCAAGGGGATGGTGAAAGCAACATTAAGAATTTGGAAAGTAACCGTCTTAACCATGCCAGTATTGCGGTCTTTATCATGGCTAAATGTACTCAAGAATTCCCAAGTAAGACGGGGTAAGTGTGGAAGTGCTGGCCGTAGAGCTCCCCCATCCCTAAACCTTTAAAAAGTTCTAAGGTCATGGTATCAAGACCAAAATTCCGCATAGAATTCCTACAAATGAAACGGGAATGAGGAAGGTTACATACGGCGTTTGAGACATTAGAACTTACCTCTTGCAATCTCACTATTGAAGATAATATCCGAAAAGTCGTCATCCGGACCCATTCCCGCAGTTACTTGTTGAAATATAGCCTCCAATTTCGCCTCAAGTTGAGCTCGAGTTCTCTTTCTAGGTTGTTGTTGAGCCATGGTGAATTTGAGTGAAAATCAGTTAAAATTGGGAAAAAAATTGAGGGTTTTGATTTGTGGGAAGATTTTATGGATTGTAGTGGGTTATTAGTGAGGTTTAATGGTGGCTAAGTGGAGTTTGTGGTGATTTTTGTGGAGTTTTTGTGGGTTTGTGGAAGGAAGAAGGAGAAAGAAAGAAGAAAAATTGAAGGAGAAATGAGGAATGAAAAGAGGCGTTGAGTGAGTATATGCTACGGGTGAGTTCTGGGCCGGGCGAGGCACCGGCCGCCGGGTGCCCGGCCTGGAACCCAAGATGAAATTTTTTCGATTTTAAGGCCTTCGAGTTTTTTCTGTGTTCAGGTGCTCCTGGCCGGTCGGTCACCGGCCGCCGGCTGCCCGGCCAGGAACACAGCTCAAAAAAAATTTCAACTTTAACATTCAGTGATTTTGTGCTCCAGGCCGGCCGGCACACCGTCCGACGGCTGCCCGGCCTAGAACACAGCTCACACAATTCCAAAAATTCGACTTCTATGTTTATGTGTTCCAGGCCGGTCGGCACACCGGCCGCCGGTTGCCCGGCCTGGAGCACCTGCTCCTCAATTCTCAATTTTCAAAAGTTAGCTTCTGGAGTGCTCTGGGCCGGTCGGCACACCGGCCGCCGGCTGCCCGGCCTGTAGCACTCTTCCCTTATTCTCCTCTTCTTCAAGTTCACAAGAAAAATTTCCTAAGTCGCCAACAATCTCAACTCAATCAACACTTCCCCAATGACACGGTTTCGAACCAAACCCAACTACAATTGTTTCAATCCTACCAAAGACTTCTTCCAAGGACCAAGACACCCGAGTACGCAATCTCAAATATTCACAACTACTCCTAAAATGCATGTTATATACAAAAAATTGGTGGTTGTTGAGGAACTCCACCAAACCTATCAAAGTATAAGAGCTTACAAATAAGACTCTTCCTCGGGAAGGGGATCCCCAAGAAAGAGTACTTCAACTGTTCCTTTCTCATCTCCATCAAATTATCTCTTCACTTTATGGCCATTTACTTTGAAGTTGTCACCCTCTTCACTCCAAAGTTCGAATGCGCCATAAGGCGATATGTCAATAACCTTGAAGGGCCCCGACCATCTTGATCGTAGCTTCCCCGGAAACAATTTGACCCTAGAGTTGTAGAGTAAGACTTGATCACCCACGCTTATAGCTTTATCAACCAACTTGGCGTCATGCCATTTCTTCGTTTGCTCTTTGTAAATCTTTGAGCTTTCGTAGGCATCAAGTCTTAACTACTCAAGTTCACTCATTTGGAGAAAACGTCTCTCTCCGGCCATGTCGATGTCAAAGTTCATTTCCTTTAAGGCCCACCACGCCTTATGCTCCAACTCGATCGGCAAATGACAAGCCTTGCCATAGACAAGCTTGTAGGGAGTTGTGCCAAGAGGAGTTTTGAAGGCGGTGCGAAGAGTCCATAGTACATCGGGGAGCTTTTGGGACCAATCCTTTCTACTTTTGCTTGTGGTCTTCTCCAAGACGGCTTTAATTTGACGGTTTGAAACCTCTACTTGCCCACTTGTTTGAGGGTGGTAGGCAAGAGCGGTCTTGTGAGTGACACCATGAGAAGAGAGCAAGATCTTGAAAGTACTCTTCCTAAAGTGTGAACCCCCGTCACTAATCACCACTCTCGGGGTCCCAAATCTCGAAAAAATAGTATTTTTGAAAAGCTTGATAACAACTTTAGCATCGTTTGTTGGGGTAGCCACGGCCTCAATCCACTTGGATACATAGTCCACCGCAACCAAAATGTACTCATTCCCACAAGAGTTTGGGAATTGTCCCATGAAGTCAACTCCCCAACAATCGAAAAGCTCAATCTCAAGAATATTGTTAAGGGGCATCTCATTTCTTTGGCTTATGTTCCCCGTTCTTTGACATCTATCACAAGATTTGACAAAATAATGGATATCTTTAAACATCGATGGCCAAAAGAAACCACCTTATAACACCTTTGCAATGGTGCGAGATGTACCAAGATGGCCCCCATAAGCCGAATTGTGAATCCTATCCACTATTTCCATTCCCTCTTCCCTCGGAACACATCTTCTAAACATGCCATCACCACACTTGCCAAAAAGATGTGGGTCATTCCAAAAGTAGCTTTTTGAATCATGCTTCAATTTCCTTCTAGCTCTAGCATCTACCTCCTCCGGAATGAACCCACTCACAATAAAATTCGCCAAGTCCGCAAACCATGGTGATTTACCACTAATCATCATCAAACTATATTCTCTTAACCAATCATTGATTGGGCCACTCTCATCTTTCAACCCATGATCTTCGGTAGTCAACCTAGATAGGTGGTCGGCAACAACATTTTCCGCCCCCGCCTTGTCTCTAATCTCCAAGTCAAACTCTTTAAGTAATAGAACCCACCTCAAGAGTCTTGGTTTTGCATCTTTTTTCACCAACAATTGTCTCAAGGCGGAGTGATCCGAGTAAACCACTACCTTAGAACCAACAAAGTATTGCCGAAAGTTTTTCACGGCATGCACAATGGCTAACATTTCTTTCTCAGTCGTAAAGTAATTGACTTGGGTTTGATCTAGAGTCTTGCTAGTATAGTAGATCACATGGGCCGCTGATGATGATTTCGTCGTCAAAACAAACATCAAAAATAACCCAAAATAAGTAGTATAAAGGGGTCGAATCCACGAGGATGGAGGGGGTCAACTACTAGTTCGATAGCGTCCTATTCTAGCCTAATAAATGCTGGATTGGAAAGTTAACTAAAAACTAGGAAAAGCAAGTAATCGCTAAATAATAATGATGAAAACAATTAAGGGAAAGACTAAGGTGAAGGGTTCACCTTAGGGGGATTAATGGGTTAGTCGGGTAATTAGCAAGTGGGTAACAAATTCGAGTAAAATCAATTGTTAATGTCTCAACAATCGATAATCATCAACAAAGCCATCGCATTTGTCTCAAATCACCCATATAAACACTAGTCTAATCATTTCTACCACCGTCGCTTAAGAAATAATCAAACCATGCTTGATAAAATGGGCAACTTTCGTTCACACATTTCATCAAACACTTTGTGTGCATATGAGTAATACCCAAATAATTACCATAAATCTACTAATTACCCAACTAATTACCCCACATGATCCTCCCTTAGGCTCCCCCTAAACCCTAGAGGGAAACTACTCACATATGGTAAGGGAAATCAAACAAATAGAGGCAAGAAGTAGTGAAATAAACATAGTGCTATGAGATGAATAATTATAACAATCAAATGATAAACAATAAACTAGAAATGAAATTAAATTGCATAAACAACAAAAAGATGAGAAATTTATACCAACAAGCTTTGTATTAGTGAATAGGGAAAATGTCTTCAACCCAAAATCCTCAATACAAACCCAAAACTATGCTAATTTCACTAGGAAAGAGTAGATCTACCAACTTGAAATGAGAAATTAAGTTTAATTAGGGAACAATTAGGAGAGTAATTAGTACTTAATAGAGGTTACAAATATCTAGGGTTTTGTGCTAAGGGAATATTAAAAGCTGCCTACAAAATAATAGGGGGAGGGTATATATAGGTATCTCGAAATTAAGGAAGAAATTAGAAGAAGAGGGCGAATTTTCAGTGTTGTGTTCCTGGCCGGTCGACCGGCCGCCGGTCGTCTGGCCGGCCTGGAGCACATCAGTAACTTCAATTTCTTCGCCTTCAAATGCTTCAAAATTCTTCTAAGTATGGAGAATGGGGGTCCTGGCCGGTCGACCGGCCGCCGGTCCCCCACCGGCCTGGAGCACGAATCACGCCCCAAGTAGCTTACTGATGTTGCACAGGCCGGGTAGTCGACCGGCCGCCGGTCGATCGGCCGGCACTACCTGGGCCTTTTCTTCTCTTTCTCATCTTCTTTCATTTTGTGAGGTTGCAGTCTAGGCCGGGTGGCCGGCCGCCGGTCAGTTGACCGGCCTGCACCACCTGACCTTCCTCATTTCATTCTTCTTCTTCTCTTCTTCGAATCCCGACTCATGCAAGATCGTAATGCTCCGATTTCTTCATTTCCACCTTAATTCCTACAAATTAAGATCGATATTCATAGCACAGGAAATCGGGAAGCGAAATGCAATCAAGGGCACGCAAATCCGTGTAAACGGACCAAAATGGGGACGAAAATGAGAGGAAAAATGTGACAAATTAAATGCTTATCAAAATTCCCCACACTTAAGACTTACTCGTCCTCGAGTAAGTAAACAAAATTCGAGACCCATAAGTACCCTTATTCAATACTACTCTAATATTAAGGCTACAACCTAAACTATTAATAATATCCGACGGTAGGCAATTAACGGGCCTCCTCCGTCCCTTAAACTCACAACGAGATACTCATGAGGTAGAGTACTTCCTTGCAAGGCAAGTAGGGGCTTGCTCAAAATCTCGACGCATCCAAATGAAAAACACGTAAGAACACGACAAAGATGCATCTAACAAAAGAAAAATCACATGCCTCATCCATGTGACGGAAATATCTAAAAGGAAAACCGCTTAAATAATGCATGATCCTTGTAAGCCACTAATATCATAAAGCATGGAAAAATATTCGCCTCCTAGCGGTGCAAGTCTAATGAAAATTTTGAACCCCGTCTACTATTTGCTTGGCCAAGAGCGATAAAATGGAAGATGGAAATGAAATCCTCGTGACGTTATTAAGCACAATAGCATATGGAATTCACGTTTCTCAAATAAATGAGACACAAGGATCGTCCCGTCTCACTATGCAACTTCAAAGGCAAATGATTCAAGAAGGATAAAAGGAAAATGAGATTTGAGTCTAAGTGCTTGCAAAACTTTTCATTTCACACTTTGCTTTCTTTTTCTTTTTCTTTCTTTTTGATTTGCATTTTGGTTTGCAATTTTTGGCATGAAAGCACACGGTTTCCGTCAAGGACATGCGGTCGGCACCAACAATAGGGGTATCCCCACCGTAGTGGCATCGAAAGGGGGCCTAGATATGGGCCCACTAGAATCCCTAGAAGTTCCGTTTTGCATTTCCTCGACGAAAACAAGAAAAGATGATAATTGACTCAATATTTTCAGCTTGTTTGATTTGTTTCCTTTTTTTGAGCAAAAGTGGAAGAACAATGAATCATGGTTGGTTGCATAGCAAGAACGGTCACCTAAGAATCCTTTCTACCATCGGAATATTCACATCAATTGAGGTTGTCGAGGTGGAATAAGCGCAAACTCGTGACTCGGCATTAGTAGACGGGTCAAAACTCACTAGATATGCACAACCCAGGGCGTCTAAAATTCCACGATTAAGATGAACACTTTATGAATAAAAAAGTAGCAAAAAGGGACTATGCACATTCAACAAGTTTTCCAAAAAGACAATTATTAAAACATTTTTTCTAAATGCAACTATATGCCATGATGCAATCTAGCATATATACAACCTAAATGCACATGCTCTAACCGACTATATGACACATAAGCTAATGCTATCTCCTAACAGCACACAAGTGGCACACACGCCAATCAACAAAATTCACACCATCGTCATCAACACATCCCGTCCTCAAGTAAGAAGGAAAGGAGATAAGGGAGAAGAGAAATAGGAAAGATCTCACCAAAGCGTCTTCATTTTCCCTTTTTCGTGCCTCTTATGATGTGGGGCGCACCTATGGATGGAGATAAGAAGAAACACACGGCAATATATACAAAATAAACTATATACAAACTAATCTAAACATATATTTTTTGGAAAATTTTCAAATTTTTCGATTTTTAGGCATTTTTCAACTTTTTTCAAAAATCAACGATATATACAAAAGAAATAAAATCCTCCCCACACTTAAGTCTTACTCGTCCCCGAGTAAGTGACTCAAATATGAAAGGAGGGAAAAAAGAAAAGGAAAACAAAACAATTTTTTTGGGTTTTTCAAATTTTTTGGGAATTCCCTCCCCACACTTAGTATTTACATGGTGTGAGGGGTGAATTCAAAACAAATAACATGTTTTTGGGTTTTTAAATATTTTGAAAAATAAAAACTTGTTTTTGGGGTTTTTGATTTTTGATGAGTAATCACAATATGAACAATATATACAAGAGGGTTAGCTCTAAGTAAATGCATGAACTAAATAAAATTCCTAAAACTAAATGCAAAATGCTATAATACAAAGTCATGATCTAAGTAAATGCAAACTACACTATATGCTAATCTAGAGTCTCGCTGCGGTGGTAAGGTGCATAAATGCAAGCCCCTCATGGGGGTACCTCCCACAGGAAAGTCTAGTGTGCCATATCGGAGTCTCGTCGTGGCGGTAAAATGCATAAATGCACGCCCCTCATGGGGGTACCAACCACGGGAAAGTCTAAAAATGACACCAAACAAAATGCAACTACGCTATATGGATGCAAGGCTAACATGTGACGATATGTTACAAAATTAAATTCTAATGCAAGCTGAAATGGATGCAACTAAATGGATAATTAATCTAAAATATAATACAAGTATCTAAATGCATGCAAAAATATAAATATGATGAAGATTTGGATTAAAAGGGATCATACTCATGGGTTTCCGGCCTCAGGAGTATCCAGTGAAATCAGAGGATGTAGTATCAAATTGGCCATGACTGGCCTCTGCAAAAGACGCATCTACATCCCTGGCTCCCGAACCAGAGCCGCCACCCTCCACAATCTCGAACCGGGGACCCATCCTGTCAAACCACTCGGCATTCTGAGCCGCAGTCTCTGGGTCCACCTCCTCCTCATCAACTACCGGCTGAGCAAAAACCGGCGCAGAAGAATAATAGTCATGCTGAACGCTGAAATCCCCGAACACCCTAGAACCCTGGTCATACCCGCCCTCTGGCCACATGAAATAGGACGGATGTGGGCCAACTGGCTCCCTATACCCCTCCCTACACCAATTATCGTAAGAAGGGTATTGGCCAAGAGCCAAGTCATAATACATCCTATCCATCCGCTGCGATAAAAGAGCTCTCTCCCTAGCTTCCTCCTCTCGCCACTTAGCTGCCGCCTCTCGTTCCCTAGCCGTCGCCTCTCTATCCGTGGCCGCCGCCTCGGAGGCCAAATTCATATCGGCCATGAACTGGATCAAGGAAGGATCCAAAGGTGGGTAACTAGGAGTGGTGGAAGTGGATGCATCGGGTTGGGATGAATTAGGCCAAGGACGCCACTGCTGTTGATGGGAAAAGGGGTTCATATAAGGCAAGGTGGTGGAAGTGGGGCCCTGCTGCTCTCTCCTATATGTAGTGACGGGGGCAGTAGGATCTCGCCTAAAAGCGGTAATTGGAGCTAGTTGATCTTCCGGGGTTTCTTCAGGTGGTGGTGGAGGGTTCTCCTCCTCTAGGGGGAGAAGATAGTGCGCACTATCAGGAACCACTTTCATTGCCGCACTATTCGGGAGGGGAATAGAATTGACCCCTCGAATCCTCCAGTACATCTTCCCGTCCTCAACTCTCTTCACTACCCACTCAAGCTTCGACATAATGTAGTCCTCCGTCAACAAGGAGCATCCCCCCAAACACCTCAAATTTCGCTCATCCAGAGCATCTCTACAAAGGGCATGGGCAATCTTGGTAACAATCCCCCCTATATGGATACCGGTCGGGCTAAATGGGTCATTGGAAATTTTCTGAAAGTGGAGAGCGACATGGTGACCAATGTTGACTCCAAATTTATTCGGCTTTTGGAACAAGTAAGCCGCCAAAATCGAGAGCTCATCAGCCCGAAAATTATGACACTCCTCTCTCCCAAATAACGTCCAACCCATAAAACGGTGCCAAATCCTAATAGGGGCATTGTGGCAAGCATTTGCCGGCCTCTTAGTCCCCTTCGCAAATTCCAATCCCGATATAGCAGTCCACACATCATTCACATTAAAGGTTTCGGGGACTTTATAAGTCTTATGAAATTTAACCCCCAAAACCTTACAAAATTTCTCAAGGGAAAGGTTAAATGCAGTATTAAGAAGGCGAAAAGAAACAATTTTGACCATACCCGTGTTCCTATCTTTTTCATGACTAAAGGAACTTAAAAACTCCCATGTAAGACGGGGGTAACTACGGAAGTGTTGACCGTAAAGTTCCCCCATACCCAAACCCTTAAAAAGCTCAAGGGTGACCGTATCAAGACCAAAGTTTCGCATAGTATTCCGACAAATGAAGCGGGAATGGGGAAGGTTTCTGCGCTTTAAACATTGAAACTTACCTCTCGCAATTTCGCTTACGAAGACGATATCGGGAAAATCGTCATCCGGACCCATTCCCGCCGTAACTTGCTGAAGTCTAGCCTCCAACTCCGCCTCAAGCTGAGCCCTTGTTCTTTTCCTTGGTGGTTGTTGAGCCATGGAGTTTTTTCGAGTAGTCAATCGAAATAGGGAAAAAATTAGGGAAAAATTGGGGTTTTTGAAGTGGGGGATGAATTTGGGTGAAGTAGTGGGTTAATTGATGGGTTGATTGTGGGATTTATTGAGTTTTGTGGTGATTTTAGTGAGTTTTTGTGGAGTTTATTGTGGGGATTTGAAGGTAGAAAGAGGAAGAAAGAAAAGGATTTGAAGAAGAATGAGAAAAGAAATAGGCTCACGAGTGAATTATTGCTCTCGGGTGAGGTTCTGGGCCGGTCCACCGGCCTGGAACCCAAGTCAAAAATTTTTTGATTTTTGGTTTTTTTTATTTTTGCGTGTCCAGGTGCTCCTGGCCGGTCAGCACACCGGCCGCCGGCTGCCCGGCCAGGAACACAGTTCAAAAAATTCAAAGTTCAAATAGCTCAGTAATACGGTGCTCTGGGCCGGCTGTCAGACCGGCTGCCGGTCGACCGGCCTAGAACACAGGTCAAAAATTCCCAAAAACTCAACTTCTATGATAATGTGGTCCAGGCCGGTCGGTACACCGGCTGCCGGTCAACCGGCCTGGAATACCTGCACTTCAATCTTCATTTTTCAAACTTTACCTTCTGGAGTGCTCTGGGCCGGTCGGCACACCGGCTGCCGGTCCACCGGCCTGGAGCACTTCTTCACTTCTTCATCTCGCCTTCAAATTCACAACATATTCCCAAAGAAACCCAAGTCACCAACAATATCTACCCAACCAACATATTCCCAATGATACGGTTTCAAACCAAACCCGACTACAAGTGTTTCAAACCTACCAAAACTTCTTCCAAAGACGAAATACCCGAGTACAAAATACCAAATCTTCACAACTACTCCTAAAATACATGCTATATACAAAAAATTGGTGGTTGTTGAGGGACTCCACCAAACCTATCAATTCACAAGAGATTACAAACAAGACTCTTCCTCGGGAAGTGGATCCCTAAGGAAGAGTACTTCCACCGTTCCTTTTTCATCTCCATCAAAATATCTTTTCACTCGATGCCCATTGACCTTGAAATTACCACCTTCTTCGCTCCAAAGTTCAAAAGCTCCATGTGGTGAAATGTCGATAACTTTGAAAGGACCCGACCATCTCGAGCGTAGCTTCCCCGGAAACAACTTGACCCGAGAATTATAGAGTAAGACTTGATCACCCACTTTTACATCTTTATCAACCAATTTGGCATCATGCCATTTCTTTGTTTGCTCCTTGTAAATCTTTGAGCTCTCGTAGGCATCAAGTCTTAGTTCTTCAAGCTCACTCATTTGGAGAAAACGTAGCTCTCCGGCCATATCAATGTCAAAGTTCATTTCCTTCAAGGCCCACCATGCCTTGTGCTCCAACTTGATTGGCAAGTGACAAGCTTTGCCATAGACAAGCTTGTAGGGAGTTGTGCCGAGGGGAGTTTTGAAGGCGGTGCGAAGGGCCCATAGAACATCCGGAAGCTTTTGGGACCAATCCTTCCTACCTTTGCTTGTGGTCTTCTCCAAGATGGCTTTTATTTGACGGTTGGAGACCTCTACTTGCCCACTTGTTTGAGGGTGGTAGGCAAGAGCGGTCTTGTGAGTGACACCATGAGAAGAAAGCAAGATCTTGAAAGTGCTCTTCCTAAAGTGCGAACCCCCGTCGCTAATCACCACTCTCGGGGTCCCAAATCTTGGAAAGATAGTGTTTTTGAAGAGCTTGATAACAACTTTAGCATCATTTGTTGGGGTAGCAACGGCTTCAATCCACTTGGACACATAGTCCACCGCTACCAAAATGTACTCATTCCCACAAGAGTTGGGGAATGGTCCCATGAAATCAACTCCCCAACAATCAAAAAGCTCTATCTTAAGAATGTTTTGAAGGGGCATCTTATTTCTTTGACTTATATTCCCCGTTCGTTGGCATCGATCACAAGATTTGACAAAGTAGTGGATATCTTTGAACATAGATGGCCAAAAGAAACCACCTTGTAACACTTTTGCAATGGTGCGAGATGTACCAAGGTGGCCCCCATAGGCCGAGTTGTGAATTCTATCGACGATCTCCATGCCTTCTTCTATAGGAACACATCTTCGAAACATGCCATCACCACACTTGCGAAAAAGATGTGGGTCATTCCAAAAATAGCGTTTTGAGTCATGCTTCAACTTCCTTCTAGCTCTAGCATCCAACTCTTCCGGAATAAACCCGCTCACAATCAAATTTGCCAAGTCCGCAAACCATGGTGATTTACCACCTATCATCATCAAACTATCTTCTCTCAACCACTCATTGATCGGGCCACTCTCATCCTTCAACCCATGATCTTCGGTAGTCAATCTAGATAGGTGGTCGGCAACAACATTCTCCGACCCCGCCTTGTCTTTAATTTCCAAGTCAAACTCTTGAAGTAAAAGAACCCACCTCAAGAGCCTTGGTTTGCATCCTTTTTCACTAACAATTGCCTCAAAGCGGAGTGATCCGAGTATACCACAACCTTAGAACCAACAAAGTATTGCCGGAACTTTTCCACGGCATGAACAATGGCTAGCATTTCCTTTTCCGTCGTAGAGTAGTTGACTTGGGCTTGATCAAGAGTTTTGCTTGTGTAGTAGATTACATGGTGCCTCTTGTCCACAACTTGGCCAAGCACCGCCCCGACCGCATAATCGGAGGCGTCGCACATAACTTCGAAGGGAAGGCTCCCCGGCAACGGCGCCATTTGATGATGGTTTCGTCGTCAAAACAAACATCAAAAATAACCCAAAATAAGTAGTATAAAGGGGTCGAATCCACGAGGATGGAGGGGGTCAACTACTAGTTCGATCGCGTCCTATTCTAGCCTAATAAATGTTGGATTGGAAAGTTAACTAAAAACTAGGAAAAGCAAGTAATCGCTAAATAATAATGATGAAAACAATTAAGGGAAAGACTAAGGTGAAGGGTTCACCTTAGGGGGATTAATGGGCTAGTCGGGTAATTAGCAAGTGGGTAACAAATTCGAGTAAAATCAATTGCTAATGTCTCAACAATCGATAATCATCAACAAAGCCATCGCATTTGTCTCAAATCACCCATATAAACACTAGTCTAATTATTTCTACCACCGTCGCTTAAGAAATAATCAAACCATGCTTGATAAAATGGGCAACTTTCGTTCACACATTTCATCAAACACTTTGTGTGCATATGAGTAATACCCAAATAATTACCACAAATCTACTAATTACCCAACTAATTACCCCCACATGATCCTCCCTTAGGCTCCCCCTAAACCCTAGAGGGAAGCTACTCACACATGGTAAGGGAAATCAAACAAATAGAGGCAAGAAGTAGTGAAATAAACATAGTGCTATGAGATGAATAATTATAACAATCAAATGATAAACAATAAATTAGAAATGAAATTAAATTGCATAAACAACAAAAAGATGAGAAATTTATACCAACAAGCTTTGTATTAGTGAATAGGGAGAATGTCTTCAACCCAAAATCCTCAATACAAACCCAAAACTATGCTAATTTCACTAGGAAAGAGTAGATCTACCAACTTGAAATGAGAAATTAAGTTTAATTAGGGAACGATTAGGAGAGTAATTAGTACTTAATAGAGGTTACAAATATCTAGGGTTTTGTGCTAAGGGAATATTAAAAACTGATTACAAAATAATAGGGAGAGGGTATATATAGGTATCTCGAAATTAAGGAAGAAATTAGAAGAAGAGGGCGAATTTTCAGTGTTGTGTTCCTGGCCGGTCGACCGGCCGCCGGTCGTCTGGCCGGCCTGGAGCACATCAGTAACTTCAATTTCTTCGCCTTCAAATGCTTCAAAATTCTTCTAAGTATGGAGAATGGGGGTCCTGGCCGGTCGACCGGCCGCCGGTCCCCCACCGGCCTGGAGCACGAATCACGCCCCAAGTAGCTTACTGATGTTGCACAGGCCGGGTAGTCGACCGGCCGGCACTACCTGGGCCTTTTCTTCTCTTTCTCATCTTCTTTCATTTTGTGAGGTTGCAGTCTAGGCCGGGTGGCCGGCCGCCGGTCAGTTGACCGGCCTGCACCACCTGACCTTCCTCATTTCATTCTTCTTCTTCTCATCTTCAAATCCCGACTCATGCAAGATCGTAATGCTCTGATTTCTTCATTTCCACCTTAATTCCTACAAATTAAGATCGATATTCATAGCACGGGAAATCGGGAAGCGAAATGCAATCAAGGGCACGCAAATCCGTGTAAACGGACCAAAATAGGGACGAAAATTAGAGGGAAAATGTGACAAATTAAATGCTTATCAGCCTCTTGTCCACAACTTGTCCAAGTACCGCCCCGACCGCATAATCGGAGGCGTCACACATAACTTCGAAGGGAAGGCTCCAATCCGGTGAGCAGATTATGGGAGCCGTCACAAGGGCCTCTTTCAACCTACAAAACGCACTCAAGCAAGATTCATCAAATACAAATGGGGTGTCCTTGAGAATAAGAGAAGTCAAAGGCTTGGCAACTTTAGAAAAATCTTTGATGAAACGTCGGTAAAAGCCCGCATGGCCTAGAAAGCTCCTCACTCCCTTCACATTTGTAGGGGGTGACAAGTTTTCTATCACCGAAACCTTAGCCATATCAACTTCTATCCCTCTCTTAGACACGATGTGACCAAGCATAACCCCCTCCTCCACCATAAAGTGGCATTTCTCCCAATTTAGGACAAGGTTGTGCTCCTCACATCTTTGCAAAACATTAGACAAATTCAATAACCCAAGATCAAATGAGTCTCCATGGACACTAAAATCGTCCATGAAGACCTCCATACTCTTTTCAAGAAAATCGGCAAAAATTGTCGTCATACATCTTTGGAACGTCCCCGGAGCGTTACAAAGCCCAAAGGGCATCCTCTTATAAGCATAAACTCCAATGGGACAAGTGAATGTGGTCTTCTCTTGG
Organism: Heliosperma pusillum; assembly: GCA_022085475.1. Lineage (NCBI taxonomy): Eukaryota > Viridiplantae > Streptophyta > Magnoliopsida > Caryophyllales > Caryophyllaceae > Heliosperma > Heliosperma pusillum. The sequence goes on along the minus strand of JAIUZE010033671.1, from coordinate 2,477 downwards.
TCTTACGGGTGTATGGGTATTTGGAAAAACCCGGAATAACCATCGAGAAACGAATAGTAAGAATGCCCGGCTAACCTTTCAAGCATTTGGTCAATAAAGGGGATGGGGTAGTGGTCTTTGAGGGTGGCGGCATTTAATTTGCGATAATCAATGCACATCTGCCACCCGGTCACGGGCCTAGAAGCTAGGAGAGTCCCATCCTCTTGTTCCACTATAGTTACCCCTCCTTTCTTGGGCAGTACATGGACGGGACTCACCCATGAACTGAAAGTCCTAGACCTTTAATTAGACTCCTCTAATTAGTTCATTAAATTACATTAAGTTAATGATTTAGGATCTAGTTATCATGCATGCAAATATAAAAGCATAAAAGAAAAGATAAGACCAAAACATCCTTACATTGGGATTTTTGGTTCAATATGGGCACAATAAGAACTCCTTCTTATTGTTCTTGAGCATGAAATTAAGTGGATGATCCTCCAAAAATAACCTCCAAAGTAGAAGGTCTCCTTCTTGTTGCACCCAAGATTAAACCCAAATAATCTTACCTTATTATTAACTAGATAATAAGTAAGATAAATACTACTAATATTATTGTATTACTACACTAGTAATATGTAGAGAATATTAGTATATATGAGAGTTTAGAGAGAAGTTGAGTATTTTAGAGAGATGTTTCAAAACAAGTGAAAAACAAGAAGTAAGTAATGAACAACCAAAAGTGCTCTATTTGAGTCACTTTGGCCGGTCATGATCCTCACCAAAAGAGGTGATTTTCTTCCTTATTTTATTGCCATGCAAAGTGGTAATGTGTTGTAGTGAATAAAATGATTTTAGGTTTACTATTCATGTCATAAGCACATGTTGCTTGTGAGTATGAATAAGAGCAACCATCATCACCATCCACTACATACCAACCGGCCATGTGAGCCTTATTTTGATCCATTTTGATTTTTGATATTTGTCCCACAAATACTTATTAATCATATGCTTAATTATCTTGTATAATTAAGTGTTAATTTGATCATATAACAATTATATGATACAAATAAATGAATAATATGTACTTAACATTTTAAGTAATATTTTACCATTATATCAATATATAATGGGTCCCACAATGCTTAGTTAATTTATTTTACAACTCTTTGTAAATATAATTAACTAATTACCTCTATCTCAAAACCTCAACTAATTTAGTAATTTAACGATTAATTACTAAGTTAAATCTTATTTAATCGTATTAAAATAAGATATAAATTTATTAGTCAATTATCGCATAATTGAAAAAATAAACTTAATCGAATTGAGTTCATAACTCAATTTCTAACAATTAACTCTCGTTCATATCGAATATATGTAATGTACTAATTAACTGTATCATATACAAATAATTAGTTACTATTGGGTCTCATCCTATAGGTGTGGGACCTAAAGGGATCAGTGATTACCGCCGTCATACGACAATAACGTCAAAACTCTAGTCAGCCAAGCGTTACCGATTTACGTTAATCAACTGACGTGGAGTATCAAAATATACTAATCATGCCACGTATATTCCAAATGAGATTATATAAATGCACTATTGTGGAGGACACTTACTCAAACAATCTCCCACTTGTCCGATACAAGTTGTGCATGTAGCAACACTATTGCGGAGGACTCCTCCTCCTACAATTTCTCCCACTTGTCTCGACAAGTTGTGTGCTACCGATTCTCTTGTCTCTTTTGCGTCACATCCTCCCACTCATTGCAAGGTGTCTTACAGGTCGCACTTGCAATTGAAAATTATAAATAGAGTGGTTTTCTCGATCTGGGAGAGTAACTGTCTGACCGGAAAATCTACCAGAGATCTCTTCCGAGCGTGGCCACGCATTTCCAGTTACTACTCCTCGAGCGGCCCGAAGATGTTAATACCCAACGTGGGTGGACAATTCCTGTTGACCTATCTTACACTGTATGATGCAGATCACCATGACCCAGAAGATGTCCATCGGCCTCCTTTCACGGCACGACCTAGGACAAAAACCAAAGTCAATCGGAAACTACACCGACTCAGGTAAATGGTCGCCAGTCTAAAGAATCGATCAGGAAATATAAATAAATAGAAATCCCCGCCACGACCAGGCTTCAACAATTTTGATAAGGGACTATATTATGGTCACTGCCCGACAGAGTGTCTCCACAGTCTGTCTATGTAAACGACCAGTCATCTCCATGACCCCATGGTGCTGAACCAACCATCGATCGACTTACAATCTAGTCACTTTGAGACGTCACCTCAAATGAGTGACTAGGGACAAAACACTAAGTTCATCCTGTTCACTTGAATTGGGTTCAACTTTTCTTTCAGCCAATTCAGATAAACAACGTATTAAAATTTAGTCAAACTAAATAAGGAGTTTTTAAAGAAACTCTAACAATAAATGTGATTATCTAATATTTGGAAAAAATGATACGTTATCAATAATTTCATA
>JAIUZE010033669.1:0-12365 GCA_022085475.1 Heliosperma pusillum | reverse complement strand
TGGGAACCCGAAGCTAAAATGTTAGCTAAATATCCCGAGCTCTTTGCTTGAGGTAAATTTCCTTCTTTCTTTCCTCTTTCTATTCGATTTATTCTTTCGAATATTCCGTTCCTTCTATCGAAGATCATCTCTTATAGATAGATTATTAGAAGCTTTAGTTAGGAATTTTAGGCATAGATAGTAGAGTTATAACCTTTACTATAGAATTTTTTAACTAAAAGCTTTTGGAAATGTTTGATGATTTCAAGTATTTTACCGTCAAAGAGTGTTGAGACTTGTTATTGGAGACGTTCGATAACTAGTTTTCTCATTTGTTGATGCGAAAATGTATCTTTTAAAGTCTTTGACTTGGGACGTCGATGTTCTTAACTGCAGACGAGAACCTTCCGCCCCGTTGATAAGACCCTGTATTTTTATTACAAATATATTTTTAAAAGGTTTGAAATAGACCTACATATATGTCACATTCCTTCTTCTAAGTTTCGAGGACGAAACGTTTTAAAAGGAGGGGTGATTGTAACAACCCGTAATTTGAAAGACCGAAATTTTATTTGAAAAATAATAAATTTATTTTATTTTAATTTATTAAGATTTATTTGAATTTATGATAATTTAATATAATTATTTTGAATTTATTCGGAATTAAAGAGAAGGTTTTACGGTTTAAACCCGAACGTCATTTAACTATTCCCGAGTCAACTTAAGTCCCGAAACAAACTCGAAACTCGACTCTTGCATGAGTCACCTATTTTCCACTCATATTAGATCTTTTGATCTTTTGATTAAACTAATAATAATATCTAAGATATTTGTTACTTTATCGATCTGTCAACTTAAAATTAATAGATCTTTTGATCTTTTGATTAAACTAATAATAATATCTAAGATATTTGTAACTTTATCGATCTGTCAACTTAAAATTAATCGCTTAAAAACTGACCCGACTTCTACTTATTTCACACGCCTATTCCACCTCCTCCTCTTAGGATTAGATATTTTCTTTCTTTTGATTACAATAACATAATATCTAAATAATATCTAGATATTTGATTAAATTAACTTAATATCTAATAATATCTAAACAATTACCATAATATAATTATAAAACCCGAGTCAATCCAGTAACAACAATTTCAAAACCCGACTCCATTATTCCTCTATAATTACACGGCACACCTCCCCCCCATTACTCACTAATTATCTTTTCATTTTACATTAAATCAACTTAATATCTATTTAATACCTTCTTTAATATAATCAAAATCGTTCTTGGTGTTCTTGAGCGTTCTTGTTCGTTCTTGAGCAAAATCGTCACAAAACCTTCGTTACTTGGCCAACTCCGTCCTAACTTATATTTCTAGAGTCTCCTCTCCGCTCTTCATCTCCATGTACGTTTTACTTTCAATTCCGACAAAATCGTTTTCAACACTTTAATTGTTGAAATCAAGTTTTAATTCTAATAATGTTATTTTTGTCATTTCTTATAGGAGAAGATTATTAAGACAAGTTTGGTGACTCGTATATTTTAGAAGAAGATTAGTAGACGGGTTTTTAGTTTTTATTTTGGTGCTACTTGATTTTGTGCTAGCTAAGGTAACGATTCCGAGTTACTCGACGAATTAATGTTACATACTTTTGTTTTTGTTTATGTTATTGTTATTTACGGTTTTAAGTAGTAACATGATAAGTAGTTATTATTATTATGTTGTATGAATTTTTAACATGTTTAGTTGTTCTTGACATATTTGGATGATTTGTTCATAATCATAATTTTAGTATGAATGATGGTTGAATTGGTTGTTAAAATGGATGGTTGTTAATTAAAACATGTTAGAAATAAATTTGGTGTTGTTGTGTGTGGTGGCCGTGTAAGGTGGCTGGAAAACCGACCCAAACCAGGCCGGTTCAGCCCGGTTCAGGCATGTCCAGCCCGGTCTGGTTGGTCCGTGTTTTGGTCCTTTGGGTTTGTGTCGATACTTGATTGTTTTGTTGTTATTTTGACGGGTTTTAAATATGTTAAGCATGCGGGAAAATATTAAGAAACGGTTTTAGAAATATTGACCAAAACCGGCCCAAACCAAGCCCGTGGGCCCAGTCCAGGCCCGGTTCATGTCTCGGCCCAAAACAGCCCGTGAGTCTCCTTTGGACTTGTGACGGTTTTTGAGTTTATGGTTATCATTATATCATGTTTTGTAATATTTAGCAAGTGGGAAATTTTAATAAGTAAATTATTTAATTAAACGGTTTTTCATAATATTATTATTTCTCACATATTAGAAATTATAGCATGAGATTGTAGTTTAATTTGATATCCTTTAAGTCAAGCGGGTTTGGTAAGAATTAATAATTCACATGTTAGAAATTAGAATGAAATAGCATGAAACGAATGTGATATTCATATGTTCAAGCCTAAATGGCTAAGACTCGGTTTCTAGCCGGTTTGACCAAACGGGTTTGGTCAAACTAAGATCTAGTCAGCCCCGTTTTGACTGATGACCCGTCGCGGGACTCGGGTCGGGGATTTGTCTTCAAGTACGGTTTTATTTAATGAATGAATGAGCCTTAGTAGATATGAGGCGATATGATATTTGAATATGATTTATATGCAATTAGTCACATGATAGGAAGTTTTTCCCGTGACGGTTTAATTGTATGATATATGTCGTGTTGACTAAGTACCCATAGAGAATTATGAGTATATGGCGTCTTGACCATTCTAATTCTAAATAAGTATCTTGGACCATGACATGGATAGGCCTTACTATCTTTAACGAGTATATAGTTCATGGTTAATAGCTTTTGTGTCACGGCTTGGTGGGTTTATATCCAAGTCGGGGCATGGCGCCTAATTGCTTCCACTTTGGGAATGGAACCAGCTTAAGTACTAGCCAACTCTGCTTAGGGGGTCGCCTAGTAGAGATTCTCATGTACTTTTGGTCATGGGACGGGGAATGGAATAGCTGTTGTCGCTAGGTATGATCAGTCTAGGACTAGGATGTTTTCCTACCTTGTGGTATAGCCTCGAGTTACAGAAGTCGACTATTGACTGTACTAAGAACTTATGCCTGTTTCTAGACGTATTGGTCTTTCATGTTTGATGATTCTATGAATCTTAAAAGGTGAGATGCAAGCCGGCTAAGGTTGATAGAGTTTGGATTACCGGTTGTTAACTGATTCACATGATATCTTGTATGATTAGGGTTGAGTGTATCATGGCCATGTTTTAAAGGTAACCTCTGAGCTAGAATACCAGCTTCCCTACCTCGTGGTATAGATTGTTGACTGATTCACATGATAGCTTGCATGAGTAGCTTAACCTTCATATGCTAGGTTATATGTTAGTTATTTGTTTCATAACATGAAAAGCATATCGTATATGTTAAGGCTTTGTATTTTCCATATACAGCTCTTTGATGTTATTCATGTTTTATTAAACTCGACATTTCGTGGCTGGGAGAACTCGGAGTTACTCCCCACTGACTGTGGCTTCCGTGTTTATATTTAATGCGGTTGGAAGGTTTGTGATGCATACTTGGGTACATTGACGAGCTAGCGAGTGAAGTATTACCTTGGACCTATATTCGGTTCTTAGGATTGTATTATATTATACACTCTTTTATTTCCGTATTTATACGGGAGATATGTGTCCCGTTTTGGATACTTCTTATGTATAATATTATTTCGTTTTTGTTATGAACCTTTTTCTTTAAGACACCTTTGTTATTATGAATATATTTAATGGTAGGTTCCGGTTTTAAAATTTACCGATTTTCACTAAAGTGAACCTATTAAAAATGTATTCTCATCTTTTATTTATTTAAATTACTTGTTTATCTTTCCGCAAATTTGAGGGTGTCACAGTTTTCCTTAGCATTGTCTAAGATTTGTTCCTTAAGGTCTTTTTACTTTAGACTCTGTTCATGACGATGATCTAGATTTTCTTCAAAATACTTAACTAAGGACTTCTTAGATAATTTCTTAACTTGCTTTTTAAGTTCAAGATGACTAACCTCTTCTTCATCGTACGAATCTGAATCACCGACAAGGCACATCTGCAAGATAGCAGAAGATAGCGGAAGTAGATAGCGGAAGTAGGGTCGATCTCCACAGGGAGGAAACTAACTAACTGTTATCTAAATCTGCAAGTAACAAACTAGGGGTTTTGAAAATTGGTTTTAGCTAAACTAAATGAGATTAAAGGAAAGAGAAGTAAAAGATAGAAATAAATAAGGAATAAATCAGATAAGAGAGAAATATGCTAGGATTCGGTCTACTGCAGTATCGGCATCTATGGGTCAACTAAGTCAGTCAATCTATCAATGAGAAGGGATTTTCCTAATTAACTCTCGTCCTCTTAGGAGTCACCTATCAATTCTAAGCAAGTCTTCCCTTCCAATCTCTCGATCCAGGTCGGGGTTAACTATCTAGCCTAATCTCCTGCGTATACTCATTCGACTAAACCTCAATTAAATTGCAAAGATCGATTCTCATAATCAAGACTAACTAAACTAATCTATCCTAACATGCCTCTACTACAGTTTCCCTCATCCCAACATACAAGAGAATTAGCTACTCATGCTATTAACTATGCTAACAAAGACGATTAAATATATGACATAAGACATAATAAAACCGTAATTAACAAGCATGAACAATAACGCAGCAGTAATTAAGAAAGAGAAACAGTAATTAAGACTAAAGATTAAGAGTAAAAGAGAAAAGAAGAAAGGAGTTTACAATCTTAGCAATCCGGCGTAAAGAACAAATCCCACGTCGATAAACCCGAATGCAAACCAAAGGTAAAGTTCAGAAAGATTAATGCTAATTACTGAATGATTAAAACTGCATCCTCGTCCCTATCTCACTAATGACGTAAATAAGAGTCATATATAGTGTCTAACACGACTCTTAATCTAATTAACCTAATGGACTTAAAGCCCGTGATAGAATCCACTCGATCGAGGGGAATAGCCACTCGATCGAGGCTTTTATTCAAGGAAATCAGTCGATCGAGCACTTGATCTACTCGATCGACCAACTGGTAAGCGGCTTCTACTCGATCGAGTAAAGTATGTAGATCGATCGAGCACTTCTGGCTTCAACTTACCTCGATCGAATGGTAAACTCCTCGATCGAGGTCTACTGGCATAGTATGTGGTGTGAGTTATGACTTGGGATTGATTATGAACGGTTTCACGCTTCCCCATGCAAGAGTTCCTGTCCCGATCTTTCCATTCTCCTAAATGCATGCAAAATGGACTGCTTTGGCTCGGTTTCTGCTACCACACCGCTTGTACCTACAAAATGGTAATGAAAGTACAAAGTAGCCAAATAGGGGCATATGGCGATATAATATCACCTAAATGACATAGAAATGCGTGCATAAATGGACTAGAAAGTCTATATAAAATACACGCATCAACGATGATCTAGATTTTCTTCAAAATACTTAACTAAGGACTTCTTAGATAATTTCTTAACTTGCTTTTTAAGTTCAAGATGACTAACCTCTTCTTCATCGTACGAATCTGAATCCCCGACAATGTAACACCCGGAAATGTACCCTATTTTTCTAGTAGAAATATTTTACGAAATCTTTTCAGTAATTTTATGTTTTAACTAAGATTTTTATGTTTCGAGTCGAATTTAGAATTTCCGAGTTCGTATTTGGAATTTCTGCGAGATTCCATGAAAATCCCGTTTTACGGCGAGTTTGACTTTTCTTGACTTTTGAGTCGAGTTTGACTTTTCTTGACTTTTGAGTCGAGTTTGACTTTTCTTGACTTTTGAGTCGTCTTTAACTTTTCGTGACTTTTGAGTCGTCTTTGACTTTTCTTGACTTTTAAGCCGTCTTTGACTTTTGTTGACATTACGACTCACCCTTTACATATACTCCCTCAAACCCTAACCTAATTCATTTCTCACAATTCATTTCTTTCCTTCTTCTCTTAAGAAACCATCAAACCTTGCCTCCATAGCTTTTTCGATCTTTGAATCATCGTAACTCCTTCGTTCCTTGATAGAATTCACGTAAGTTCGTCTCATTCTTCTCCTATTACCTTCCTCTATCCGTTTTGATATTAAAATCATCGTCTTTCTCGCTCTTTAAATTATCCGTCTTTCTCAAGGTGAAATATATTCATCTTTATTACCTAATTGTATTGTCGGTGGCAGATAGGGAAAGCTAGTACCGTTTTTTTAAAGACGCGAAACAGGTAACGTGAAGGGTACTCGGTATCATGTACGGGTTTAATGCTTTATATGACTAGAAATCGTATTTAGAATACGATTAGAAACTTAGGATTCATGTTATGGATGATGATTGATGTTATTTGATGATTGTTGATGATGAATATTGATTGTTGATAGTTATTAGAAATGAATTATGAGAATTGGAAATAAAAGGATTGAATTTATGTTGAAGGTTCTCGGGTGAATTGGTCACACATCGCACGGTCGTGAGATGGCATGTCACGGTCGTGAAACCTCATTTCACGGTCGTGAAATACAAGTCACGGTCGTGACTTGTGCAGTTTTACTGCACTGACCCCTTTTCGTAAAATGATCATATCTCCTTCGTTACTTGCTTGTTTTGGGCGTGTGATATCTCGTTGGAACCGTAAGAGGTTAAGCTATCACCTCAACTTTGAATTTCTGCATTCCCATGATTAGAACTCTAGTTATGACCGTTTGAAGTGGACCCTTGTTTTCGTTGGTTTCCAAACAATGTTGTTTTGGAGAGGTGATCTATGTTTTTATTCATTATGCTTCACAAACTTGTTCAAATGCTTATTTATCATGTATTGACTCATGTTTATCATATGTAAATTTATATGATTCCCTATTCTCATGTTTTGTGACGGTTTTTGGTATGTTCCCACTTTGAGTCGTTTTTACAAATGATACGGTTTGAGCACTATTTTGCCTTGTGCTTTGTATTCTCATTCCCTTGGCTACCTTCTTGTTCGTAAGGCTGGAATGTCGGAACGGAGAGGTATCCTACTGCTTAAATGCATGTGTTAGTGGGCATACGACGACGTTGTTGGGAGTTGAACGCTATGCGTTGATCGACCCGGCCGTCAAATGTTGTGTACTTGCGAGGTGGTGTTATGTGCATGTAGCGTACCGCTTGTTATGAGGCTTGAGCTCTTTTCCGCCTCTTTCGTGAATTGATCTGCCGAATTTGGGGTACTCGGCGTTTTCTTTGTAAGACCGAGTCTTGGATGCGAAACGCTTTATCGCATGTCGAATCGAAAAATGTGATTCCGAGAATCTGGCCAGGTTTAGATTAGGAGCCGTTTTATTATCGTTCCTACCAGGAGGAAATTAGTCTACATATACGAAATGAATTGAATCGTGTATGCGTTCAGGGAAATGTGATCTCGTGGATGCCTTTTAATCATACTTGCCATGTACACGGTGCTAGTGCGTTTCATTTACCGTGAGAGATGTTGTCAATATATTGGTATGATTACATGAATGATTATATGATTGATCATTGAATGACTTGGCATGGTTTGTTTGTAGAGTCTCAATCTTATCAAACTTATACCGCTAACGGTGAGATGTAAGCCCTAGTGAGCGTATTCGGTTGCCTAAGAGTGTCTTCCCCGAGTCTTGAATAACATGATGGTTCCTCAATTTGATTTCCATATGAGCTTATCATTATATATTGGATTGACTATTTATTCTTATCGTAACTCACATGGATATCTATATATGCATGATTTCACTTTTGTATTTCCTTATATGTACGTTTAATGTGATATGGGTGGGAGAACCCGGAGTTACTCCCCACTGACTGTGGCGTTCATGTTTTTCATGAATGAACAGGTTGCGTGCATGGATGGCTTTTTGTTTGACTATTTTGGGTTCGGGTGTGAGCTAGCGGGCGTTGTCCCTGGAAGTTTCACCTCTAGACGATTTTAGCTATTTTTGCTAAACACTTGTTCTTTGCTAACATTTTGAGAGACTCCGTCTCTTTGTTGTATTTCCGTATTTAGTTTTTAATATTTTCACACTCCTCGTTTTATTTAACTTGCATGTATACAAGTTTTTAAAACTACCTATTTCCGCTATATAATTCACATGCTTGTATGTTTTATATTTCCGCATTCGCGAGGGTTGTCACAGTTGGTATCAGAGCTTTATCGCTCCCGACGCACACACGTGAACCCTAAACTTAAATTACTTGACCTTGAAATAATCAATGAGAGATGGGTAGACTTAAGAACCTAAGGTGGTAGTCTTTGGTGTGCTTGATGTTTGTTAGGTTCTAACTTGTTTGTTGATTGTGTTGAGTGATGTTATGTTTGTTTGTATCTACCGTCTTAAGGTGGATCAATGTGTTACCTAGAAAAGTATCCTTTACCGAAGATTGAAGATTGACAAGCCTACTTAAAGTGTATTTCTTCCTCGTCTATGAATTCTCTCGTCCTTCTTGTATTATGCTCTCTTCCTTCTATCTTGGTGCTTCTTTCTCTTCCAACTTGTTTGCCTCTTGGAAATTACTCTTGATAGTTTCCTCCATTTTACCATTGGTATCCTTACCTTCCTCTTGTAACATTTTTGTAGATGTCCTACCCATTTGTTGGTGGTATATTATACTTGGTCGGAAGAACTTGAAGTTTTGTGGAATATTAGTGTTGTTAGAATGAATTTGTGATTTGAGGAAAATGGTGTAGATCTAAATTCACCCTATATTGATGATTGGTTGTATCTCTAAGAAAAGGTAGTAAGATAAGTTTGATGATTTTAATGCTTGATGCTTGTCATGACTTGTATGTAAATAGTTCATGATATTCGATGGTGTAAGTTGAATGAGTTGGCTAGGACTTCTTAACTCATTAATAATTTAATCTTTTGGACTTAAAAGGGTAGTATTGTTTTGAAGACCATGCTTATGATATGTCTAAGTGGTGTAAATGAGAAGCTTCAAATGATATCTTGAGGTGCGAAATACTTTTGAGGTTAAGCGACTTCTTGTGCATGGCTTCCTATTGTGTGTTTGTGAGTATAGGCTTGGTGGAAAAGCATTTGGCTATAGTCCTTGGATTTAAAGTTATGATCTTATCTTATGGTATCGGAGACTCGTTTGGAGTAGTAAGGTTTCGTTGTAAGTTGAACCATATTACTTGAGGATTATGATATGAGCTATGATGGAAATACCTTGGGACGTAAATGATGATGTTTGACTTGAGGTTGTACTTTGTTATTAATGAACTCGTGGGATATGATGTTGATAATGACGTTTTGTTCGGTGTTCTACCTTGTGGCTGTAGGAGTTGAAAAGAGATTAGTATGGAGAATTCCTTATTGGTTCTTCGGTTTTTTTGAAACCTTTGGGAATGTGTCAAATTATGGAGTTGAGAGAATGTTATTATGCTTGAGTTGCAATTCCGCAATTGGGAATCCGTGTTATATGAAAGGGCGGATGAATTGGGTTGTAATCGATTTGTTAAATCTAGGTGTACCTTACTTTGATGATTGTGGTACGATGGTCCCTTGTAAGAGACCTTTGCTTGGGATGAGTTGCTTTACTATCACCCTAAGTCTGCAAGGAGAAATTTTGTGGATTAAACCTTAAACCTTTTGCTCATGCCATTATCCCTTTCTATTTCCTTTCATGCAAGTTCCTACTAAGCCCGATTTCTAGGAAATTGTTTTCTCTTATCTTTTACTTTACTCGGATAGCTTCATAACTCTACTATCTGCTTTGTCTCTTTCTGGACCTCGTTATTTTCAGCGCTCCTCTCTTGTAATCTCGTGCCTTATTTATTCTCGTGTTCTCCTTGAGATTCCGTACCGTTTTCTATCTCGTTGCTCCTTCATCTTTTCTCTAGTGGATTGGATATTCCGTTAGTAAGGCTCAGAGAATAAGCGTGATGTAATTTGGGATTCTTTAGTTAGAATATGTGTCCTTGGATTGAGCAAATTTCATGCTTTATTTCATCATGGGAAATATGACTTAAGCTCTAGGATGAATCCTAATAGTGATAATGTATCCTCTCTTAGTAGTTCTAGATTTGGACATTGGTATTGTAGTGATATTTTGAGAATTGAGTTGATCATGATAATAGTTTGTTGATGTTGAGTAGTATAGCGGTTGCTTGGGATATCATTTGAGAATTTGATGTCTCTAATTGGTGGATTGTAAATGAGACTTTGCTTTAGAGTAATTGAGTTGGTACCCAAAGTTTGAGGAATATTGTCATAAATGAAAATCGTTTCATTTTGAGTTTTAGATGAAGTAGATGATTTGAATGGTTGTTTGATTGCCAAGTGATTGATCATTTGGGTTTGTAATTAGTAATTCTCTTTTATTCTTAAGGAATCATAGTTTGAGATTGAGAAATGTTTGTTCCAAGCTTTGGATAGTGAGTGCTCAATTGTTACGGAATATAGAGATAGAATGGTGAACCCATTCATCTTGAGGATTAGTAACCTTCGTAGTTTGCTAATGTGGTTGTTTATGTTTGAGGCTTCGAGCGTAGTAATGATCGAATTAAGGATGTTATGCCATATTAAAGGATTCTTATAGCCGATAATGGATTGTGGATTTTCCGTTGTCGTGAGACTTAAGATGAGTTTTCTTTGGTTAGTGGTCTCAGATAGAGTTTGATGAATCTAAGGATTTTATAGTACGTTAAAGGACCTCCCCTGCAGATTTCAATCTATGGACCCTAGTCGATGCTAATTAGGTTTGAATGGATATGTGGATGACTTGAGGTCTCGTGGTTATGAAGGATTTTAGTAGAAATCAAATGATTGAAAATGTTGAGGTGTAACTTGGGTAAATTACATCCTCTTGTGGATTAGAGTATCAGTAGAGTTAGTTCTATCGAGTTCTTGTAGATCTTCGTGCCGACTTCATCGTGATTCTTCCTATTCCTAAGAATTCGATTTGTTTTGTTTTTGCGTGTTTTGTATATATTTTGTTATCGTGATTTGTGAACTTGATGTTCGAGTCGCTCTATGTATGTGTAATGTCTTGTTATTTGATTTTATCTTTGAGAAAACCTTTCAAATTTTCATATTATATTTCTGATTTAATGTTTCAAAGAAGTCTAAAGATGGTTTGTGTACCCTCTTTTTGTTGAAAGTTGATTTCTTTTGCTTTTATTTTTGGATTTTTGCGTTTGGTTGGATGTTTGCACTTGTTATTGGAGACGTCTGATAACTAGTCCTGCACTTACTAACGTCGTTTTGAAATCCGATTTCACTAATTCGACATTGATTTGATTTTGGATAATTAGAGTTCTCGTTCGCGACGAGCATTCTTGAGATCCGTAAGTAAAGTTTCACACTTATGAAAATTCTTCTTTAAACCGTTTTCTAGATGAACTTCGTTTCATAAATATTTTTCCCTTATAAAAGTTTTCGTATTAATTTTGAATACCGATTCTTGTCCTTGATACTTTTATTTTCTATTCTCAAGTTTCGAGGACGAAACTTTTTAAAAGGTGGGGTGATTGTAACACCCGAAAATGTACCCTATTTTTCTAGTAGAAATATTTTACGAAATCTTTTCAGTAATTTTATGTTTTAATTAAGATTTTTATGTTTCGAGTCGAATTTAGAATTTCCGAGTTCGTATTTGGAATTTCTGCGAGATTCCATGAAAATCCCGTCTTAAGGCGAGTTTTACTTTTCTTGACTTTTGAGTCGAGTTTGACTTTTCTTGACTTTTGAGTCGAGTTTGACTTTTCTTGACTTTTGAGTCGTCTTTAACTTTTCGTGACTTTTGAGTCGTCTTTGACTTTTCTTGACTTTTAAGCCGTCTTTGACTTTTGTTGACATTACGACTCACCCTTTACATATACTCCCTCAAACCCTAACCTAATTCATTTCTCACAATTCATTTCTTTCCTTCTTCTCTTAAGAAACCATCAAACCTTGCCTCCATAGCTTTTTCGATCTTTGAATCATCGTAACTCCTTCGTTCCTTGATAGAATTCACGTAAGTTCGTCTCATTCTTCCCCTCTTACCTTCCTCTATCCGTATTGGTAATAAAATTACCGTCTTTCTCACTTTTTAAATTATCCGTGTTTCTCAAGGTGAATGATATTCATCTTTTATTATCTAATTGTATGTAGGTGGAGACTAGGAAAGCTTAGTAACCGTTTAAAGACGCGAAAAGGTAACGGTGAAGGGTTACTCGGTATCATTTACGTGTTTTACATGGTTTATTTTCTAGAAATCGTATTTAGAATACGATTAGAAGCTTAGGATTCATGTTATGGATAATGATTGTTGTATTTGATGATTGTTGATGATGAATATTGATTGTTGATAGTTATTAGAAATGAATTATGAGATTTGGAAATAAAAGGATTGAATTTCTGTTGAAGGTTCTCGGGTGAAT
>JAIUZE010033667.1:0-11418 GCA_022085475.1 Heliosperma pusillum | reverse complement strand
TGGTTTCCATTGCAAAGATGAGTACGTTCTTTATCGCACCCGCTTCCATAATGAAGTCACTATAAGCAAGTGACTCGTTAGCTCTCGTATTGGGGCCTAGGTTTGGCGGTATTTTCTCAGTCAAGAACTTGAGCTTGCCGTCAGCAATGGCTGCATTCCGTAATGCCGCCTCCCAGTCCGCAAAGTTGGACTCGTCATTCTTCAGTCGCGTGGACTGATTCATGTGGTCCATGAAAGTTTCAAGCCAGGATTCGCGTGCGGGTGTGGCACTTGGCATAGGGACTTCATTATGGCTAGCCATTTGTTATACCAGTATTATCAATATAAGACGAATTCTACACTGCGAAAAAGAAGATAAATATAATAATAAGCATACTCATCGATATGAATTAAGTCTAGTGCAAAACCTTGTTTAATGCGAAGACTCAAGCATTTATACAATTGACCTCCCTCAAGAATTATATAAATGATCCCAAGACTCAATTATCTGTAAATTGATAAGCCAACCTCTTGGCTAATTCTACCTTTAGAATTCTTGGTCGATAAATTTCTGTAAATTCTATCTTTAGTCCATCATAATCACGAGAAACTCTTCGGACTATAATGTTGAGATAAAATAGGTCAACACACACTACTTACCCAACGTAGAAGGGGTCAGATGGAGAGTAAGGTCCTATATGCCTACCGACGAAGAAGGGATTCATAGTAGTTTGGCCTATAAAGACTAGTCTCAATTTTAGGTTTTAGAGGAAGATCCCATCAACTTTATTTTAATTCATTTTAAGTGAAAGAATATCTAGCATGCGAGAATGAATAAACTAAGATGATGGCTTAAAAATCGTGTGACATCTTTATGTCCATGATAACTAACATCCAAACTATATGAGTCAATTTTCATGCATTTTAGTAGGTGGTTTGGTTTAGGCGGAATATGATGCACTAACTATCATGTGAAGAAAAGCAACAAGAACGAAAAATACGTAAAATTACAAAGTCCTAGTGTGGCCTATCTACCAAAATGAACAAAATACAACTTTGGAATCCATCCATGATTGGACCCGAAAAGCTTGTCTTGATGTTCCATCTTGGTCCATGTAGCGGGAGTGAGCAATTCGATCTCCATCTTTAGTCTTCTCAAATTACATTTAATAAATTACAAAATATAAACCTATTTACATTCTAAATTAAAAACATAATTTCAAAGAAAACAAAAGGAGATTCGAGATCTCAAAATTACATCAAGATCATGTTTCCATCATTACGAAAACATAATCAACTAAGGCCACACTAGGTAATACAAATTACAACCAATTGCAAAAAGACGTAAATAAACCATTCAACAAATCATTCAACAAAATAAAATGCATCAACAATAAATTAGTCATTCAAGACATAATTCCTTAATTATGTAGAGTAATTTATCCAAACCACCTATTAAAATGATCAAAATTATGTGACAATTCCTTAATTACTCACAATAATTCCAATCAAGCATAATCCAATTTTAATTCATATTATCGTATAATATGAATTAATCCAACATTATTTTAAACCATTTTATAATAATTGGGTATCCAATAATTGTGAACTTTTTCACAACAACAATTATACATTATCAATATAATGCATAAAAGAAAAAAATTCGGCCAACAAAAAAAACAAAAATCCGAAACAATTTTTTTTTATTTTTATGAAACAGCAGCCACAGGCTGTTTTTATTTTTTTTATTTAATTTGATGTTGCTAATATTACAAGATCGGTACAATTATAAACATTTAATCATTATTAAACATTGATACAAACTAGATGATTCAATTTAACATTTTAAAATGAATATCTAAATCATGATTAAATCGATTATCTTAATATTTGACTAATCATAATTGATTTGAACATCATTAAAATTAATGAATCATGATGCAAAATAACAATTTAATATCATGTATACCGAAAATATATAGCAAAAACAAATGTTCATTAACATTCAAAACAATTTCCATTTACATTCTAATTTAATCCTTATTAAATTAAAACATCTACAAATTTATCATATTGTCATCTTAACAATTTAAAACAACAATATCAATAAATCAAAATGAAAACAATAATCAAAATCAAAAAGAAAAAAAAACAGCCGAAAAAAAAACTCAACCGAAATATTGAAAAAAATTTATGAAAAATTTTAATTTAATAAATTTCATCATTTATGAAAAATCATATAAAATAATTTCGTAGCCTTGGCTCTGATACCACTTGTGGGAAATATCGGTATATTTCAACATGAAATTTAAGGATTATAACGAAATTATAATATATGAAATACGAGGCATAAACGAAAAGCATAAAGATTAGAATCAACCTTTGGTCCTAGCAATATGGCCTAAGAACAAATATCGAGATCGATATTCTCCTAATCGTTGCACCCAAGATGTTCTGAGAAATGCCTTTTCTTGTGCTAGAATGAACAAAAATTACTTCTAATTTTTGTGAAAGTAATTGTATGATGATCATGTAGAGAAGAAGAGTTTATATACAACTCTTTTTTTTTCTCTATTGTAGCCGTCCAAGTAGTAGTCTAGTAGAGGGAGGAGTCTTCCCTCTTTTTCTTCTACTTGTATTAGGAAGTGGAGTCAAGATAGGAGTCTTCCCTCTTTTATTTATTTAATGTATAATATGTGTATGTATTATTATTGTCATTTATGTTGTCACATATTAATAAGTCCATACAACATCTTGTAGTCGATTTATTAATACCGGTCTGACATCATTTATTATGACAATATCGTATAATATATACGTAAACTATAAATATCGTATATTTATAATTTGCTAATTAAATATAACAGTTTATATTTAATTACGAATTAACATTTAATTCGTTTAAGCTTACATTATTTAATCGTATTAAATAATTACATTATATACATTAATTAGATATAACAGTTTATATTCAATTACGAATTAACATTTAATTCGTCTCAACTAGTATTATTTAATCGTATTAAATAATTGTATCATCATTACATTGAATAACCTTTTAGTCATATACATCGACTAACCTTTTAGTCATATAAGGCATCAATATGATTATATTTTTCATATAATCATATCTCTCAAACACATACTTTAGGTGTGACTTTTAGGGACCAGTTGATCACCGCCATTAAAATGACAATAACGTCAAACTTCTAGCAAGCCAACCGTTATCGATAAACGTTAATCAACTGATAAGAATACTAAGTATACCCTGTGAACCTGTAAGAGATTTATACACGTTATCACACTAACTGTGGAGGACACTAGCTCCAACAGCAGATATGTAGTCTTACACTGGCAGGGGTACCGCTGCAGTGGTAGCTCAGTTACTGGTTTATGGTGGTGTTGTTGGTCGTTGGTTACATGTTGGTGAAATTTTTATTGTCTTGTACATTGATCGGCTTATATTGTTACTGGCCTCATTTAATGTTTTCAAAACTGTTGTGGTCCATTGGGGAATGTTGAGAAGGTGATCAACATGTAATTCGATGAGCTCGCGTTGGGGGAGTAGATTGGGATTGCCGTTGTTGACTATTAGCTCCCGCAATGATTGGTGTCTTAAACGTCACAATTGTTTATCTTTATTTGATCAGTTGGATTATTGTTTAGGACGGTGTGTTGTCACTATTTTGGAATAATGTAACTTTGGTTAAACAAATGATTAATAAGTATTGTTCTGTTATGGTTTATTTTATATGTACTACCTCAGGTAACCGAGATGGTAGCATCATGATGTACTAAGGAGGTCTTGTAAGACTCTTTTGTAGAATGGGGAGTTACAGATAAGGCTTGGGAGATATGGGGATATTAGGTTTAGGTTTAGAGAGAGAGAGAGAGATTTGGAAAACTAAATGATTAACGTCGCAAGTTCCCGTTATATGTTTAACGCCGTCTGATCCCGTCACACCCGATCAGGTAAAAGGGATACTCGATCGAGTGTCATCCGCACTCGACCGAGTACAGTATACTAAGCCAAATACTCTCTACTGAAGAGTACGAAGTCTACCAATATAATTATGTGGACAATTATAAAAGGTCAAGGGTTGGTCAACGGTCCCTAAAAGCCCGGGTATTACATTAGCTCCTAGATCATTTTATGACCTTGAAAAAACTACGCAGTAGCTCTACGAAGGCTAATTTCCCAACGCATGTTAAAACCCATAGGTCCAACTCTTGATCCTGAAAATTGTACTACCCACGTGAAAAAGAGACGCCTATTGTGAATACTATCGAGGTAGAGGGGATGATATAGAGGAATGGTTTTGCTTAAAGTACACTATTCAAGAAATCATCGAGTGTGTTAAGTTGTCATTACCACTTCCTGTAAAGAAAGATATAAAGATTGACCATCTTGGGCCAACTATTGATAAATCCACCCAGAAGTGATTCCTAGATTGTTCTCATCTTCTTCATCCATTCGATGATGAGGGGATCGATGCTATAGAGGAGGAGTTGTGGATTATATTAACAATATGTGAGATGGTCCATTTACATACATGTAATTATATATTGTTACTTAAAATGTTAATTATGATATATTTGTTATAAGATTGTATTTAATTAGTTAAATATATTTTTATAAGTATAATTACATGAAACTTGTCACATGTCACACATATGACAAATGACAAAATGTAAAAGATAAAATAGAAGTCCATTTTATCTCATGGGAACCGTTTGTGGTGAGGTGAATTAGTGTAGTGATTAGTTTATTGTTTTATGAGATAAAACAACCTCATTACACCCTAATACTTATTGCCTACCCTAGTCATTTGGGTAAGATGAAAAGCAAATCATGCTTGTCCCTCACCAAGCCCCATGAATGGCGGCCCCCTTACCCAAAACAATGAGAATAAGTTCTCATTTTTGGTTAATCTTTTCTCATGATTCTTCAACACAACTTATCTCTATAAGTATACAACTTCAGGAAGCAGGGACGTCTTAAAAGAATTAGAGGCCCTGTGCAAGGAAAAAGTCGAGGCCCTAAAACTTAGGGTTAAAACTTGGTGGAATATAATGTCAATTTTCCATTTGCTTTAGGAATAAAAGTGCACGAGTAAACTTTGATTACATGTTCCATTTAATCAAAAAACTACTTAATCACTTGAAAATAATCCTCCTACGAGCCTTTTTTTAATTAAATATATCGATCAAACTTTCATAGTCAACCTTCTTCAAAAAATCCTTTTACATAGCTATTAATGCTAATCTGTTAAGTCGTTCTTGCTCAAATTTGAACACCAAACCTTCATTAAAATACAACATGTTAACCAAAGCAATCTTACTAAAATTTGGCCAGAATCATCCGAATCTGGTGGTAAGATTAATGCCCGTCTCAGATATCGACAACGGTGAATATGAGTACTTGAGAATTGAGATGACTAATTGATACACAACAAATTAAACTAAAACTCATAAAATTAATGTTAATATGAGTATATTCTAATCATATTAACAATTAAAAAAGCAAATTTACCCTATCGAAATTCTCCTCTGCCTTTAAATTGATGCGTTTTGGTTGATTTTTTTCTCAAAACCAATTATTGTATTGAAGTAATAGCTAGATGTTAATTTTTCATATGGTCAATATGATTCAAAGGAAAATTGAAATTAAACGTGATTGTGAATTTGTGCTTCAGATTCATAGCTATATAGTAGAATACTTGAACATTTGATTTCTTTTGTTGTGGAAATCCAAAAGCTATTTGGGGAAGGAGAACATTTGGGAAAGGGGAATATTTAAGAGCTAATAATGCCTAATGAGCAATTGAGCATGATTAATGGTGATCTTAGTTGTAGTTTTTAGATTTTTTTATTTATTGAGAAGGTAAGCATTATGAGTTTGGGCCCAATTTTGGAGGCCCAGTTTCACCGCTCAGGGCTGAACTGGGCCTTAGCCGCCCCTGTAAGGAAGTTGTTTTATACACTAAGTTCTCATATATACTCATCATATTACTAGTAGTTGTAATAATATATATTACATAAGGGAACCTCTTATATTATCTAGTATTATAAGATAAGAGGTGATTTTGGGATAGTCTAGGTGCATCCAAAAGGAGTGCTTCTACGCTTGGAGCTTAAGGAAGTTTATCCCTACTTAATTAGCGGAAGAACAATAATAGGAAGGAGTTCTATTCTTGTGCCCATTTCGTTCAAACTCAATGTGAGGAACAAACTTTCTACTCAAACTTTGTTTTAATTTGTTTGCATGCATTAGATCTAGGAAACTAATTAAAGAGTTAATTAGCTGATCTTAAGAAGAGTCTTAAGAGTAGTTTAATGAACCTAACAATTGGTATCAGAGCATATTGATGTTGCATGCAAATCGGTTTTAATAGTTTTTACGAGTTAAAGTAACTAAATAAAACTAGAAATTTTGTGTTTTATTTGATCAAGTCACGAAAGTTTTATGCATGATATACCTTCTGGTTGTAAAATGGTTTTAGGTCAGCTTGATGATTTATGGCTGATTATTTCTTAATTTGATGATTTTTAGTAAAATAAACACATTTTAATGAATAAAATGAACTTTTGCTTACTAAATATAGTTAGAGTTCGAATCTGGCTATGAAATTTTATTATAATATCACATGCAAATTTTACCTACTGTATGTAAAATGTGAGATAAATATAATTTGTTTTGCATGATTTATGATTTTTAATGATTAAAAGGTCATAAATAGTGATTATTTTGGCATAAATAGCTAAAACAAATTTTATAGAAAATTATTATATGTTGCAAATATATTTTCCATATCAGATGTAAAAGTAGAAAATTAATTGGATTAATTTTCGAATGTTTTAAGTATTTTATTTGATAAAATCGATTAATTGCAACTATATTTTTCTCTAAAATGATTCGGAATTTTTTGACCAAAATTTTGACATATTAAAGGTCCTGGAAATTTTCCAGAAGTTTCAAAATTTTAATTTTCAAATTTATGAATTTTTGTAATTAAATTTGGAATTATTGCATAAATGTTAAGTTAATAAGGGTAAAAAACGAGCAATAATGCAAAACCGAGTTGGATTATTGTCAAAGAATTAGTGGAAACTAATTTTTGCATCCTAAAAGTGTTAGGATAAGTAACTTGGATTTAAATTTTATTTAAGTATTAATTTGTGATTTTAATTGGTTATTATCACGCATTTCCATAAAACCGGGTTATATACGATATAAATTTTATTAGGGAGATTTGGCACATTATATTGCATGAATATTACATATAATTATGCTGCATTTTGAATGGATGAATGTTATTTTTGGATTTATGTAATTTTGAATTATGTAATTTGTCTTAGTATGGCCTTAGTTTTTTAATCGATATTACCCGTAATGTAAGGGAATGTTGATTCGGTTGTAATTTTTTGTGATCTTGTATCACTTTTATTTTAATATTTATTTTTACATATGTATAATAGAAAGCCTTGTAATTTTATTATACATTTTGTAATTATTTGTAATTCCGGAGTTTCCTATAGACAGAGCCATTCGAAAAGGCGTTTCGAAAAAGACGGTGTCCTTGGGAGGCGTGCACGTGAATTTCAAGGGACCAAAGGAGCCGGTTTCCAATTTTGTAACTATATTATTTGATTTTCTTCTACTAGGAAGGCCATAGTAGGAATTTTTAAAATTTTTGCATTTTATTTATATGTTACATGCATGCCAAATCGCCATATAAACAACACATGCATTTTATCGAGTAATCGACCGTGTCAATTATTATTATCGATAGATCACCAATTTAGTTAACTTAAAGGAGATAGATAATAAATTGACTTGACCTCTATTATTATTAATTGAGATTTAGCCTTGACAAATAGTAGAATACATGAATCCCAATTTCATTAAGGGTAGGCTCGGCTCAACGTGGTGCTTGCTTTTTACGTAGGGTAAGTGGGGTAATAAGTTGTTATTACATCAAAATTTGGTTGTTCTCAACGGAAAGACTAGGGTCTGTGGCCCATTTTTTCCGGGCTAAAGATGATAATAAATGTATTTCATCGACCAAGAATTCTAATTGTAGAATTGGTTAAAAAGTTAACCCACCAAATTATATTAATAAAGGTCGTGAAGTCGAAAAGAACGTGGGTCTTGGAATCATTTGTGTAATTGGGTAGAGGTCATTATATAAATGCTTAACTTGTTTAAAATGTTTACAAGTTTTTAAAACGATAAATGTTGACATTTCCTTTATCTCCTATTTTGTAGGCAAACTTGTTTATTCGAATTGGTATTTACCGTCCCACCTCCCGCACCACCTCTTACCACCGTGTCTAGGCCTAGATCCTTTATGGATTGATGCAAACTCGAAAAGAATGGTTCTAAATTTCGCGGATTGGAATGGGCAAGTTCGCCTAGGCACACAAGGTGAAGGTAATCATCACTACCTCACCAAGGCTTACCCCACCACTCCTAATGCGAGGTCAACTTATTCCGTAAGGGAGGCCTATGAGACCTACCCAAAAGAAGTCGGTCGAGATCAATAATGTCTTGATCTTCTCTAAGGATGTCGAGCTTCAAAAGAATGCCATAAAGATGAATTCCACGTATGAGATCTATTATAAACTCGTGACCATGTTTTCACGAGCTCCTAGAATAGTTCAATATAAAGTCGCATCTCAGTTTTTTGACCTTAACATGAAGGATGGTCAAAATGTTAGCCCCCACATGCTCAAAATGATTGAGCATGTCGAGGTACTCAAGGAGCAAGAAATAGTGATTCTTGAGCAACTTGTGATTGACCGTGTACTCCTCTCTCTAAACCATATCAAAGGGTTTGTTAACATTAGGGTGAACTTCAATATGCAAAGCATCACCACGACTCTCCATGAGTTGCACAAAATGCTTGTGAAACCGAGCATGAAATGGGCTACCATGCTAGCACTAGCGAAAATGTTTTGAACATCAATGACAAATACAAAAGGAAGTTCAAGAAGAGTGGACACAAAGGGAACAAGCCCACACCTTCTAAGGACAAAGAAAGGCTATTGGGAATAGTTCATTTAAATCTAAGAAGGGTGTCGCCTCCAACGACAAGTGTCATTATTGTAATGGTATAGGCCATTGGAAACGTAATTGCCCCAAATACTTGGGAGATATTAAGACTGGACGAGTTTTTCCAGTAGGTAATAATTCTCCCAGTTGTTTATGTTATTGATATTAATTTCAACTTTGGTATTTTGATACAAATCGTAGTTCTCATCCTCCTCATTGGATTATGGGAATGAAAAGAAAGACAAGGCAAAGCAAGCTAAAGGGGTCTCAAAGATGAGGGAGCTAAAGTAGCCACCACATAGAGGAGACCTATGATTGGCTGGGTGCTATCTTTCTATTTGTCTTTCTAGTTATTTTGAATGTTGTTTTGGAACTTTTGATTTCCGGGTTAGACATGGAAACTGGTTATTATTTCTATTTTGAAATATAATTGTTGTACTTTAGAATGATGGCTTGTTTTTAAACCCAAGTCATTATGTTTATGGAATTTATGTTCTAAACTTTTCATTCTACAAAGTTAATATCGTAAACATAAAGTATTGCGACAAATTGATCATATGAGAAAATATAATGATTTGATCATTATAATCACGTAAGTTATGAATTGCATTCTCACTTATGGACTTGTGACTGAGTATAACAACTTATTTGAAATAAAAAAAGATCAATTGAAATACACAGTGAGTTTATGAACTCACATTTGGGGATTTACAATCCATATAAGCCCTAAGATAAGATCTTTTAATCCCAAAATGACTCTCCATACTTGTCTATTGAGAAGCTAGAATACAATGTCTAAAAAACTATGTCTACTATAGATCGCTCGAAGTTAATACGAGCATTTTACCCCTTAAACCTAGAGAACAAAGCCTTTTGTGGCTCATGGTGCTATCCTTCAAGAAAATATGTGTATTTTCAAAAGGGTAAAGTGGGAGAAAATTTGCCGCAAACTAATTTTGGATATGGAGACAAGAGAAATTAATCTCAAGGCGTTCAATGTAACACCCGGAAATGTACCCTATTTTTCTAGTAGAAATATTTTACGAAATCTTTTCAGCAAATTTAAGTTTTAATTTAGAATTTTATGTTCCGAGTCGAATTTAGAATTTCCGAGTTCGTATTTGGAATTTCCGCGAGATTCCATGAGAATCCCGTCTTAAGGCGAGTTTGACTTTTCTTGACTTTTGAGTCGTCTTTTACTTTTCTTGACTTTTGAGTCGTCTTTGACTTTTCTTGACTTTTAAGTCGTCTTTGACTTTTCTTGACTTTTGAGCCGTCTTTGACTTTCGTTGACTTTTCCGACTCACCCTTTACTTATACTCCCTCCTAACCTTAACCTAATTCATTCTAACACAAGCACAACACATTTCTTCTTCCTCACCATAAACACCAAAACCTTGCCTCCATTTTTGATCCGTCTTCAAATCGTCACTACGCCTTCATTCCTTGCTAGAATTCACGTAAGTTCGTCTTATTCTTCCCCTCTTAGCTTCCTCTATCCGTATTGGTAATAAAATTACCGTCTTTCTCGCTTTTTAAATTATCCGTCTTTCTCAATGTGAATGATATTCATCTTTTATTATCTAATTGTATGTAGGTGGAGACTAGGAAGGTTTAGAATCGATTAAAGTCGCGAAAAAGGTAACTGTGAAGGGTTACTCGATATCATTTACGTGTTTTACATACAGGCTTGCTATTCTTGAATTCCGTATTAGATTACTGATTAGTAAGTTGTAGGAATTTATGTTATGGTATATTTGTGTTATTTGATGATTTTTGATGATGAATATTGATTGTTGATAGTTGATAGAAGTGAATTATGAAAATTGGAAATGATAGAAATGGTGTTGGTTGTTCTCGGGTGGACTTGTGCAATTTCACTGCACCGACCGTTTTTCGTAGAATGATCATATCTCCTTCGTTACTTGCCTGTTTTGGGCTTGTGACCATTTGTTGGAACCGTAAGAAAATAAGCTATCACCTCGATTTGGAATTTCTGCATTCCCATATCAAGAACTCTAGTTATGACCGTTTGAAGTGGACCCTTGTTTTAGTTAGTTTCCAAACTTGTGTTTTGTGTGTAGTTGTGCTCCGAGCCGGGGTACCGGCCGCCTCCCTCCACACCGGCATGGAACACGGCTGTATTTTTCTTCTAAAATCTCTAAAACTCGTAATTCATATTAGTTCGCATGATTCGTTTATCGTATAATTTTACGTAGTGACTTATAATATTATTGTTTTGAATATATGACATTTCATTCGCTTGTATCACATGTTTTGTGACGGTTTTTGCTATGTCCCACTTTGAGTCGGTTTTTACAAATGTTACGGTTTGAGCACTATTTTGTCTTGTGCTTTGTACTCTCATTTCCTTGGCTACCTTC
>JAIUZE010033665.1:0-19392 GCA_022085475.1 Heliosperma pusillum | reverse complement strand
CAAGACTCGGTCAATCATAGACGCCGAGTACCCCAAATTCGGTCGACATTCACGAAAGAGGCGGAAAAGAGCTCAAGCCTCATAACAAGCGGTACGCTACATGCCAATAACACCACCTCGCAAGTACACAACATTTGACGGCCGGGTCGATCAACGCACAGCGTTCAACTCCCAACAACGTCGTCGTATGCCCACTAACACATGCATTTAAGCAGTAGGATACCTCTCCGTTTCGACATTCCAGCCTTACGAACGGGAAGGTAGCCAAGGGAATGAGAATACAAAGCACAATACAAAATAGTGCTCAAACCGACTCATTTGTAAAAACCGACTCAAAGTGGGAACAGATCGAAAACCGTCACAAAACATGTGATACATGCGAAAGAGATATCATATATCCAAAACATGAATATTATAATACATTACGTAAAATTATATGATAAACCGATCATGCGAACTAATATAAATTACGAGTTTTTGAAGTTGAAGGAAAAATATACAGCCGTGTTCCAGGCCGGGCTGTAGACCGGCGGCCGGTGGGCCGGCTCAGAACACAGGCAAAATCCCAAAAACAGAGAAAAGGGGTCTGGGCCGGTCAGTCGACCGGCGGCCGGTCGCCCGGCACAGAACATCACAACAAAACCAACACTTCAACACTGATGTGTTCCAGGCCGGTGGGTTGACCGGTGGCCGGTTGGCCGGCCTGGAGCACCATATCATGCAAATTCTCAATTTCCAAAGGGGTTTCTGATGTGTTCCCAGCCGGTGGTCAGACCGGCGGCCGGTCGACCGGCTGGGAGCACTTCTTCACCCGAGAGCTTCCAATTCTCAACCAATTCATTTCAAAACTCAATTATACTTCCAATAATCATCAACAATCAACATATATCATCAATATTCATCATATAACATCATTCATTAATCATAACATGGTATCTAATCTTCCTAATCGTAATCTAATACGATTTTCTAGCATATAAACATGTAAAACACGTAAGTAATACCGAGTAATCCCTTCACCGTTACCTATGAGCGTCTCTAATGATCGTCAAGCTCCTCTTCTATAAGGAAATAGTCTTTGTCGGGATCTTGGAGGTCGCCACCTACAATTAGATCGCAAAAAGATGAATAAAGTTCATCTTGAGAAAGACGGGAAATTTGAAAAGCGAGAAAGACGATGATTTTAATATCCATACGGATAGAGGAAGGTACGGGATGAAGAATAAGACGAACTTACGTAAATTCTATCGAGTAACGAAGAAACTACGCCAATTCTAAGCTTGAAATCAAAGAGGGAAAAAATGAGATTTCTTAAGGGAGAAGAAAGTTGTGTTTGTTTGATTTTGTGCTTAATGAAGAATTAGGTTAAGGAAGGACTAGTGTGAGTTGTGTAGGAAAAGTCAAAGACGATTTTCAAAGTCAAGAAAGTCAAACTTGACTTAAGACGGCTTTTTCATGAAATTTCGTAGAAATTCCAAATACGAACTCGGAAATTCTAAATTCGACTCGGAACTTAAAATTATAAATTACAACTTAAAATTACTGAAAAGATTTCGTAAAATATTTCTACTAGAAAAATAGGGTACATTTCCGGGTGTTACAAATGTAGCAAGGAATACTCATTGTTCACACAAGGAGTTACAATGCAAACAATGGGTAATGAAGCAAGGAAGACTCATTGTTGACACAAGGAGTTACAATGCAAACAATGAGTAATGAAGCAAAGAAGACTCATTGTTCGCACAAGGAGTTACAATTCAGACAATAGGTAATAAAGCAAAGAAGAGTCATTGTTCACACAAGGAGTTACAATTCAAACAATGGGTAATGAAGCAAGGAAGACTCATTGTTCACACAATTAGTTACAATGGAACAATGGTTAATGAAGCAAGGAAGACTCATTTTTCACACAAGGAGTTACAATGCAAACAATGGGTAATGAAGCAAGAAATAATCATTGTTCACACAAGGAGTTACAATGCAAACAATGGGTAATGAAGCAAGGAAGACTCATTGTTGACACGAGGAGTTACAATGGAAATAATGAGTAATGAAGCAAAGAAGACTCATTGTTCACACAAGGAGTTACAATTCAAACAATGGGGAATCAAGCAAGGAAGACTCATTGTTCACACAAGGAGTTACAATTCAAACAATGGGTAATGAAGCAAGGAAGACTCATTGTTCACACAAGGAGTTACAATGTAACAATGGGTAATGAAGCAAGGAAGACTCATTGTTCACACAAGGAGTTACAATTCAAACAATGGGGTTTGAAGCAAGGAAGACTCATTGTTCACACAAGGAGTTACAATGCAAACAATGGGTAATGAAGCAAGGAAGACTCATTGTTCAGACAAGAAGATACAATGAAAACTATGGGTAATGAAGCAAAGAAGACTCATTGTTCACACAAGGAGTTACAATTCAAACAATAGGTAAAGAAGCAAAGAAGACTTATTGTTCACACAAGGAGTTACAATTCAAACAATGGGTAATGAAGCAAGGAAGACTCATTGTTCACACAAGGAGTTACAATGTAACAATGGGTAATGAAGCAAGGAAGACTCATTGTTGACACAAGGAGTTACAATGCAATCAATGAGTAATGAAGCAAAGAAGACTCATTGTTCAGACAAGGAGTTACAATTCAAACAATGGGGATTGAAGAAAGGAAGACTCATTGTTCACACAAGGAGTTACAATGCAAACAATGGGTAATGAAGCAAGGAAGACTCATTGTTCACCCAAGGAGTTACAATGCAAACAATGGGTAATGAAGCAAAGAAGACTCATTGTTCGCACAAGGAGTAACAATTCAAACAATGGGTAATGAAGCAAGGAAGACTCATTGTTCACACAAGGAGTTACAATGCAAACAATGAGTAATGAAGCAAAGAAGACTCATTGTTCACACAAGGAGTTACAATGTAACAATGGGGAATGTTGTGACAACCCTCGCGAATGCGGAATAATAAATCAAACAAGCATGTGAATTATAATGCGGAAATAGGTAGTTTTTAAAAACTTTTATACATGCAAGTTAAATAACACGAGGTGTGTCAAAATATTACAAACTAAACGCGGAAATACAACAAAGAGACGGGGTCTCTTCAAATGTTAGCAAAGAACAAGTGTTTAACAAAAACTAGTTACTATCGTCTAGAGGTGAACTTCCAGGGACAAGGCCCGCTAGCTCACACCCGAACCCCAAAATGTCACAGCCAAAAATCATCCAAGCAAGAAACCTGTTCATCCATGAAAAACATGAATGCCACAGTCAGTGGGGAGTAACTCCGGGTTCTCCCAGCCATATTACATCAAACGTACACATAAGGTAATACGAAAGGAAAGCATGCATATATATACATATCCATGTGAGTTACGATAAAAATAGATAGGCAATACGAGATATAACGATAAGATCATATAGAAATCAAATCCATAACCATCATGTTAATCAAAGACTCGGGAAAGACACTCTTAGGCAATCGAATACGCTCACTAGGGCTTGCATCTCACCGTTAGCGGTATAAGATTGGTAAGATTGAGACTCGACAGACAAACCAGTCAAGTCATATGATGATCACCAAGAATTCAACATATTATCATCCAAACACGAACCAAGACAATGACGGTGCCCAATCATGCAATGACCATGAACAATATCATGAAATCACGCATTCAAAGAACGACACAAGACGACAATCTCACGGTAAATGAAACGCACTAGCATCGTGTCCCAGCAAGAATGATTAAAGGCATCCACGGGATAACATTTCCCTGAACTCATACGCGATGCGTACATTTCGCCTATGTAGACTATTTTCCTCCTGGTAGCACGACGATAATAAATATCCGGTCCTAGTCTAAACCTGGCCAGGATCTCGGAATAAACCATTTTCCGATTCGACATGCGATAAACGTTTCGCATCCAAGACTCGGGCTTACAAAATATATGCCGAGTACCCCAAATTCGGTAGATCAATTCACGAAAGAGGCGGAAACACAGCTCAAGCCTCATAACATGCGGTACGCTACATGCAAATAACACCACCTCGCAAGTACACAACATTTGACGGCCGGGTCGAACAACGCATAGCGTTCAAATCCCAACAACGTCGTCGTATGCCCACTAACACATGCATTTAAGCAGTAGGATACCTCTCCGTTCCGACATTCCAGCCTTACGAACGGGAAGGTAGCCAAGGGAATGAGAATACAAAGCACAAGACAAAATCGTGCTTAAACCGTAACATATGTAAAAACCGACTCAAAGTGGGACATAGCAAAAACCGTCACAAAACATGTGATACATGCGAAAGAGATATCATATATCCATAATATGAATATTATAAGACATTACGTAAAATTATACGATAAACGGATCATGCGAACTATTATAAATTACGAGTTTTTGAAGTTGAAGGAAAAATATACAGCCGTGTTCCAGGCCGGGCAGGAGACCGGCGGCCGGTGGGCCGGCTCAGAACACAGGCAAAATCTCAAAAACAGAGAAAAGGGGTCTGGGCCGGTCAGTCGACCGGCGGCCGGTCGACCGGCACAGCCAATCATACCAAACTCAAAACTTCAACACTGATGTGTTCCAGGCCGGTGGGTTGACCGGTGGCCGGTTGGCCGGCCTGGAGCACCACTTCATACCAATTCTCAATTTCCAAAGGGGTTTCTGATGTGTTCCCAGCCGGTGGTCAGACCGGCGGCCGGTCGACCGGCTGGGAGCACTTCTTCACCCGAGAGCTTCCAAAGCTTAACCAATTCATTTCAAAACTCAATGATACTTCCAATAATCATCAACAATCAACATATATCATCAATATTCATCATATAACATCATTCATTAATCATAGCATGGTATCTAAACTTCCTAATCGTAATCTAATACGATTTTCTAGCATATAAACATGTAAAACACGTAAGTAATACCGAGTAACCCTTCACCGTTACCTTCTATGCGTCTCTAATGATTGTCAAGCTCCTCTTCTATAAGAAAATAGTCTTTGTCGGGATCTTGGAGGTCGCCACCTACAATTAGATCGCAAAAAGATGAATAAAGTTCATCTTGAGAAAGACGGGAAATTTGAAAAGCGAGAAAGACGATGATTTTAATATCAATACGGATAGAGGAAGGTACGGGATGAAGAATAAGACGAACTTACGTAAATTCTATCGAGTAACGAAGAAACTACGCCAATTCTAAGCTTGAAATCAAAGAGGGAAAAAATGAGGTTTCTTAAGGGAGAAGAAAGTTGTGTTTGTTTGATTTTGTGCTTAATGAAGAATTAGGTTAAGGAAGGAGTAGTGTGAGTTGTGTAGGAAAAGTCAAAGACGATTTTCAAAGTCAAGAAAGTCAAACTTGACTTAAGACGGCTTTTTCATGAAATCTCGTAGAAATTCCAAATACGAACTCGGAAATTCTAAATTCGACTCGGAACTTAAAATTATAAATTACAACTTAAAATTACTGAAAAGATTTCGTAAAATATTTCTACTAGAAAAATAGGGTACATTTCCGGGTGTTACAATCACCCCACCTTTTAAAAAGTTTCGCCCTCGAAACTTGAGGGAAAGAAAAATATACCTTACTCGAAAAGACTCGGATATTTACTACGCATAGAAGCTTCGGTTTCCCAAGTCTCTTCTTCGACATTAGCACTTCTCCACAAGATTTTCACCAAAGGAACTACTTTACTTCTCAACTTTCTATCCTTACGATCTAGGATACGGATCGGCTTTTCTTCAAAGGATAAATTCGGTTCAAGCTCGGGCAATTCAACTTGAAAGACATGGCTTGGATCACTTACATACTTTCTCAATTGAGAAACGTGGAAAACATTATGAACCTTAGCCAAATTCGGCGGCAAATCCAACTTATAAGCAACGGCACCAATCCTTTCTACAATATCAAAAGGTCCAATGTATTTCGGGCATAATTTACCCTTAACACCAAACCGTTTAACACCCTTCATAGGAGACACCTTCAAGAACACTTTATCACCCACATCAAATTCTAAAGGCCTCCTTCGGATATCGGCATAAGACTTTTGACGGTCTTGAGCGGCTTTCATTCTATCACGAATGACCTTCACATTATCAATGGTTTCAACCAGAACATCGGGGCCTAAATCACGATTGTCACTCAATTGATTCCAACATATAGGACTCCGACATTTCCTTCCATAAAGCGCTTCATATGGAGCCATCTTGATAGATGCATGATAGCTATTGTTGTAAGAAAACTCCACCAACGGTAAACTCTTTTCCCAACTAGACTGAAAGTCAAGAGCACAAGCCCTAAGCAAGTCTTCTAAAGTCTGAATAGTCCTCTCAGTCTGACCATCCGTAGCGGCATGAAATGCAGTACTCATCAGCAACTTACTACCCATGGCTTCTTGTAAAGCTTTCCAAAATCTCGAACAGAATCTCGGATCTCGGTCAGATATAATCTCCAGGAACACCATGGTATCTAACAATTTCATCCACATAGGCTTTTGCTAAACGATCCAAATTCCAAGTTTCTTTGATCGGAATAAATCTAGCACACTTGGTCAATCGATCAACAACAACCCAAACAGCATCTTTACCTCCAACGGTCTTCGGCAAAGCCATAACAAAATCCATTGAAATAGATTCCCACTTCCATAGCGGAATATCCAACGTTTGTAGCAATCCACCGGGTCTCTTGTGTTCAATCTTCACTTGTTGGCAAGTCAAACATCTTCCAACATATGACACAACATCACCCTTCAAGTTCGGCCACCAAAACTGCAGCTTCAAATCTTTGTACATCTTATCACCACCGGGGTGAATAGAATAAGGGGAAAGATGAGCTTCATCAAGAACTCGCTTCCTCAAATTAAGAGCATTAGGAACAAATAAACGACCATGGAAACGAAGAACACCTTCATTATCAAACTTGAAATCTTTACCTTTACCTTCAAGAATCTTGGCTTGGATAGACTTGTAGGTAAGATCATCAACTTGGCTTTCACGAATTTCACGGAGAAACACAGGCTCGGCAATCATAGCACCAACATGAACAAATCCACGCTCTACAAACTCCAAACTCAATCTTCGAAACTCAGCACAAAGATCAACAGGTAATACATGCAAAGCATTCAAAGCATGAGAAGCTTTCCTACTAAGAGCATCTGCAACAACATTCGCCTTTCCTTCATGATACAATAACTCAAAATCATAATCGTTCACCAATTCCAACCATCTTCTTTGCCTCATATTCAACTCTTTTTGAGTAAATATGTACTTCAAACTCTTGTGATCGGTGAAGATACGACAATGAACTCCAATTAAATAATGCATCCATACTTTCAAAGCATGAACAACAGCGGCCAATTCTAGATCATGAGTAGGATAGTTCACTTCATGAACTCTCAATTGCCTAGAAGCATAAGCCACCACCTTCCTGTTTTGCATAAGAACACAACCTAAACCCATTTTTGAAGCATCACAATAGACATCAAAGTCTACTCCATCTTCAGGTAAAGTCAACACCGGAGCGGTAGTTAACCTCTTCTTTAATTCTTGGAATGCAGATTCACAAGCTTCATTCCATAGGAATTTGGTTTCCTTCTTCAACAATTGGGTAATAGGTCTAGCAAGCTTAGAGAAATCTTTGACAAATCTTCTATAATAACCAGCTAACCCAAGAAAACTTCTAATCTCTCTAATATCAGTCGGACTCTTCCAATCCACAACGGCCTCAATTTTAGAAGGATCCACCATCACACCTTCTTTTGAAATCACATGCCCAAGAAAGGACACTTTAGGTAACCAGAACTCACACTTAGAGAACTTAGCATACCACTTCTGACGACGTAGAACACCCAAAATAATTCTCAAATGAATAGCATGCTCATCTTCGGACTTGGAGAAAATAAGAATATCATCAATGAATACCACCACACACTTGTCAAGATATTCACTAAATGTGCGGTTCATTTGATCCATAAAGATAGCAGGAGCATTTGTCAATCCAAATGGCATTACCTTGAACTCATAATGGCCATACCTCGTACTAAAAGCGGTCTTCGGAATATCAATATCTTTAACCGGAATTTGATGATAACCAGATCTCAAATCAATCTTCGAAAATGTAGAAGCACCCTTTAATTGATCAAATAAATCTTCAATTCTCGGTAAAGGATACCTATTATTGATTGTAATCCGATTCAATTCACGGTAATCGATACACAACCTCATAGAACCATCCTTCTTTTTCACAAAAAGAACAGGAGCACCCCACGGCGAGGCACTTGGTCGAATAAAACCCTTTTCAATCATATCATCCAACTGCTTCCTTAACTCTTTCAATTCAGAAGGAGCCATACGATAAGGAGCTTTGGCAATTGGACCAGAACCAGGAACAAGATCAATAGAGAATTCAACATCTCTCTCGGGAGGAATCCCGGGCAAATCTTCAGGAAATTGATTAACCAACCCGAAAAGTACCCAATTTGATTAAGCAATAGCTTATGGATACTTTTCAGTAGAACTTAAGTTTTTAATATATGAAATTTTGTTCTGAGTCGTATTTTGAAATTCCGCGTTCGTATTTGGAATTTTTGAGAGATTTCATGAAAAGACCGTTTTTGGTCGTCTTTGACTTTTCTTGACTTTTAAATCGTCTTTGACTTTTTCTTGACTTTTTAAAGTTGTCATTTACTTTTCTTGACTTTTAAAGCCGTCTTAAACTTTTCTGAACTTTTAAGTCATTTTTGACTTTTCCCGACTTTTTAGTCGATTTTGACTTTCGTTGACTTTTCCCGACTCGCTTTACAAGTTTGAAGACAGAAATTTTATTTAAAAAAATTATATTTTTGATTTATTTTTATTTATATTTATTATGATTTATCATAATTTAATATAATTATTTTGAATTTATTCGGAATTTAAAGAATAACTTTTACGGTTTTTAACCAATCGTCATTTAACTATTCACGACGCATCGTAAAGCGCGCAACAAAATCGAAACTCGACTTTGGCATGAGTCACGCGGCCATGTCATCGTTTTCCACTCACGATTGGATATTTTAATTGATTCGATTAATATAATACAAATATCTTAGATATTTGTTACTTTATCGATCCGTCAACGGAGATTACGCAAATCGAGCAAAAACAGACCCGAATCACCTCAAACCACACGGCTCCTTAAAGTCCTCTAATAGCCTTGATATTTTGATTACTTTTGATTACAATATCATAATATCTAGATCACTATTCGCTTTATCGATCAATTAACGAAAATTACGCAAAAACGCTCGAAATCAGACCCGACAATCACAATTCCACACGGCACACTTACCCACTCTTAAGCCTTGATATTTTCATTATTTTACATTTTAATCTCATAATATCTTGATATTAACTTTATCGTAAATTATATTTAATCGTTTACCGTAAAACAATTATTAAACGCGAGTCAATTACGGAACAACAATGTCAAAACTCGACACCTTTATGTGTCTATAAACACACGGCACCCACACACCCATATGACTCACAAACAACTTTTCATTTTACAACAAATCAAAATAAGATCAAAACCTCATTTTATTTAATCGTTCTTCGCGTTCTTCATCGTTCATCTTTAGTTCTTCATCGTTCTTGAGCAAAACATCCATAAATTCTTCATTTATTAATTAAATCCTTCCTAATTTATATTTCTAGACTCTCCTCTTCGCTCCTCATCTTCTAGTACGGTTTATTTTCAATTCCGTCAAGATCGTTTTCATCATTTAATTATGGAAAATTTAGTTAAGTTCTAATAATTGTTTTTCTTGTTATTTCTTATAGGGGAAGAGTTTGAAGACGAATTTGGGGACTCTTATATTTTGGGTGAAGACTAGTAGAAGGGCTTTCTTATTTCTATTTTCTTATATTTTGTGCTAAGTGGATTTTGCTAGCTAAGGTAACATTTCCGATTTACTCGACGAATTAATGTCACATAGGTTTTAGTTTATGTTCATGTTATGGTTATTTAGGATTTGAGTTAGTAACATAGCCTTTAGTTTTATTTATTTTGATTTTGGTTCATCTTTATTTTTGGTTCATGTTTTATGATTTATGGATTTTTTAGTTAGTAATATGTTAAGTAGTAATTATTATGTTGTTTTATGATTTTTATGTTGTATGGAATTTTTGTGATGTTTGATGATTTTTGATGATTTTATGTTGTATGAATTTTTATGATGATTTAGTGTTCTTGATGATTTTTAAGTTGTAGTGAATTTTTATGTTGATTTATTGTTCTTGATGAATTTTTATGGTTTTTCATAAGTTATGATTTTTTATGTTGTTTATGAAATTTTAACAAATTTAGTGTTCTTGAAGAATTTTAATGATTTTTACTAAGTTATAATTTTTATGTTGTTTATGGAATTTTAACAAATTTAGTGTTCTTGAAGAATTTTAATGATTTTTACTAAGTTATGATTTTTATGTTGTTTAGGAAATTTTAACAAGTGTAGTGTTCTTGACAAATTTTGATGATTTTAATAAGTTATGATTTTGTATGGATGTTTGTTAAAATGGTTGTTTGATGATTAAAAACAAGTTTGGAATTGATTTGGAGTGAATGATGATTGAACCGAGAAAGGGGCAAGAACCGGGTCCAAACCAGACCGGTCCAGGCCGGTTCAGACCCGGTCTGGGTTGGTCAAGGTGGGTCCGGGTCTTGGTCTTTGGGTTGTGTCGATGTTTGATTGATTGGTTGTTGTTTTGACGGGTTTTAATTATGTTAAGCATGCGGGAAAATATTAGAAAACGGTTTTAGAAAAATTAAAGCAAAACAGGCTTTTTGAAGCCAAAACAGCCCGTGGGCCCATCCAGGCCCATATTGGGTCCGGCCCAATTCAGCCGTGGGTCCCACCTTGGGACTCGTGACGGTTTTTGAGTTATCGTCATTTTTATCGTGTTTTGTAATATTTAGCAAGTGAGAAATGTTAATAAGTAAAATATTTAATTAAAAAGGTTTTTCATAAAATTATTATTTCTCACATGTTAGAAATTATAAGACGAGATCGTGATTTAATTTGATATCCCTTAAGTCAAGCGGGGTTACGTAAGATTTATTAATTCACATGTTAGAAGTTTTAATAAATAACATGTAATGAATATGTTGACTTTTATGTCTATGTCTATGTGATAAAGACTCTGTTTCTAGCCGGTTTGATCCAACGGGTTTGGTCAAACTAAGATATAGTCAGCCCCGATTTGACTGATGACCCGTCGCGGGACTCGGGTCGGGGATTTGTCTTCAAGTAAGGTTGTATTTAATTATTGAATTAGCCTTAGTAGATATGAGGCGATATGATAGTTGATTATGATTTATATGCAAATAGTCACATGATAGGATGTTTTTCCCGTGACTGTTTTGATTATATGGTTGGTGTCGTGTTGACTAAGTGCCCATAGAGAATTATGGATATATGGCGTCTTGACCATTCTAATTCTAAATGAGTAGCTTGGACCATGACATTGATAGGCTCGTACTATCTTTAACGAGCATATGGAGTTCACAGCTTGATAGCTTTTGTGTCCCGGCTTGGGGGGTTTATATCCAAGTCGGGGCATGGCTGCCTATTTCATTTTGGGAATGGAGCCAGCTTAAGTACTAGCCATCTCTGCTTAGGGGGTCGCCTAGTAGAGTTTCTTGTGTACTTCTGGTCACGAGACGGGGAATGGAATAGCTGTTGTTACTAGGTCTGATCAGTCTAGGACTAGGATGTTTCCTACCTTGCGGTATAGCCTCGAGTTACAGAGTCGGACTATTGACGGTGCTAAGAAACTTATGCCTGTTTGTAGACGTATTGGTCTTTCATGTTTGTATGATTCTATGAGTTTTAGAAGGTGAGATGCAAGCCGGCTAAGATTGATAGAGTTTGGATTACTGGTTGTTAACTGATTCACATGATTACGTGTTGATAGGGTTTGAGTGTATCACGGCCATGTTTCTGAGAGGAACCTCTGAGCTAGCATACCAGCTTCCCTACCTCGAGTTATAGTTTATTATCGGTCTCACATGATAGCTTTCACATGCTAGGTTATTTGTTAGTTATCTGTTTCATAACATGAAACGCATATCATATATGTTTAAGTTTTGTATTTTCCATATACATTGCTTTTATGTTATTCATGTTTCATTAAACTCGACATTTCGTGGCTGGGAGAACTCGGAGTTACTCCCCACTGACTGTGGCTGCCGTGTTTATATTTAATGCGGTCGAACAGGTGGTGATGCATATTTTGGGGTACATGACGAGCTAGCGAGCGAAGTATTTTACCTTGGACCTATATTCGGTTCATAGTTTGTATATTATTATACACTAGTTTATTTCCGTATTTATACGGGAGATATGTCTACCGTCTTGTATATTTCTTTTGTAGAATTTTATTCCGTATTGTAACGAACCTTTTTATTATGTAATGACACCTTCGTATTGTATTCGTATCTTTTATGTATTTAAAATATTTTTTTTCTTTCCGCAAATTTGAGGGTGTCACAGTTGGTATCAGAGCTATTTTGCTCCCGACGCACGTTTGTGTACCCGTGCATAAATAACTTGACCTTAAGAAATAATAAACCGTGAGATAGAAGGGTAAGATGGGTAGATTAGGATTTATGTTGTAGTCTTCTTGTTCTTGCTAAATGTTAAGTACTAATCTGTGTTTTCCTTTTGCAAGATGCCTCCGAGGATTGACAACACCATTTTAGCAGCTCTTACCGTTATTATCCAAAACCAGCAAAATCTGCAAAACCAGCAAGTAAATCCGAATCCTGCCCGTGAGAGACACGGTGGTTATACGTGGGTCGCTTCTCAGCTATCGAGGAGCCAAGCCAAAACCTATGATGGCGAAGTTGATCCCGTTAAACTTTCGGTGTGGTTACGAGAGATGGAGAAGAGTTTTTCTCTTTACGATGTCCTTGAAGAGGACAAAGTCCGTCTTGCTTCTCACTTCTTAGAGAAGGAAGCGGATCAGTGGTGGACTCTTTCAGGTCCTACTGCGAAGTTGGAGCCTAATTTCGGGTGGACTCGTTTCCGTGAGCTCTTGGAAGCGAGGGTTTATCCCGATGAGTTGAGACAACAAAAGTTGAAGGAGTTCATGGATTTTAAACAAGGACTTCTTTCTGTTCAGGAGTTTACTACCAGGTTCAATGAGTTGGCTCATTATGCCACTCGTCTTATTAGGGTAGAGGAAGACAAGGCTTTCTTTTATCGGGGAAAGCTTTCTCCCCAGATAAAGGGGAAGATTAGTAGAGGTTCCACTTCCTTTGTCTCGATCTATAATGATGCCATCTGGGCGGAGAGTTCTATCAGGGAGATTGCCGAGGAAGCTCGTGCTTCTTATGTTGCTCCTAATGTCTTTGGCAAGAGACCTTTATATCCTTCTTCTCGACCTTCCTTTTCTCCCTCTTTTCCAAACAAGAGGAGAAACTTTCAGAGCGGATCGGCAAACCAGAGAAACCGTCCCTTTGTGCCGAGTATCAACAACGACCTTAAAGGTCGTGTCTGCTTTACATGCAAGATTCCTATTCACCCGGGTGTTGGCTGCTTCAACAAGCCGTTTGTGTGCTTTATTTGCCAGAAATCGGGTCACAAGGCGAATGTATGTCCTGAGAGGAAGGGTACGGTTTCTACACCGGTTATTTCTGGGCGACCTAAGGGTCGTATCTTTATTATGAGCCGTGCTGAGGCGGATGCCCAACCCGATATTGTGACGGGTATGTTATTGATTTATGATTTACCGTGTTTAATTTTATTTGACACGGGAGCTTCTTTATCTTTTATTTCCATGAGACTATCCGATAAGTTACCGCTTAAAGCTTCAGTAGGAGAAACTACTCCTATATCGTTACCTTCCGGAGAAGTATTTTCATGTTCTTATCTTCATTCCGACATTCCAATATCCATAAATGGATCTATTTTTCCGGCGAATCTTTTACGTTTTCCTCTTGAAGAGTTCGCTATTATTTTGGGCATGGATTGGTTATCTACTTATCATGCTCGATTCGAGTGCCGTGATCAGAAAATTATTCTTAAAAGTCCTTTGGGTGCTCGTATTTCTTATCAAGGGGTTAGAAAGAAAGCTAGTGTGAAGTTAATCTCAGCTATGAAAATGTTGAATGTTTTAAAGAAGGGTCATCAAGCATTTCTATGTGTAGTGACTACTTCCGATTCTTCTCTTCCTTCTTTAAAGGATGTTCCTATTGTTCGGGAATTTCCCGATGTATTTCCCGATGAATTACCCGGGATTGCTCCTGAAAGGGATGTTGAATTTTCCATTGATCTAGTTCCTGGAACTGGACCAATTGCCAAGCTCCTTATCGTATGGCTCCTTCTGAATTGAAGGAGTTGAGAATCCAACTTGATGATTTAATTGAGAAAGGTTTTATTAGGCCTAGTGCTTCTCCTTGGGGTGCTCCCGTATTATTTGTTAAGAAGAAAGACGGTTCTATGCGGATGTGCATCGATAACGTGTGAATTAAACCTTTTTTCTTTTTTTTTTTTTTGGTCACAATCAAAAAAAAATATCCTCTTCCTCGTATCAATGATCTTTTTGACCAGTTACGGGGTGCTTCTACTTTCTCTAAAATTGATCTTAGATCGGGTTATCATCAGATTCCCGTTCGGGAAGCAGATATTCCGAAGACTGCTTTCAGCTCGAGGTATGGTCATTTCGAATTCAATGTGATGCCATTCGGTTTGACTAACGCTCCAGCTATATTCATGGATCAGATGAATCGTACCTTCCGGGAGTACCTTGATAAATGTGTGGTGGTATTCATTGATGACATTCTGATCTTTTCAAAATCTAAGGAAGAACATGCTATTCATCTTCGAACCATTTTGGGTGTTCTTCGACGCCAAAAGTGGTATGCTAAGTTCTCCAAATGTGAATTCTGGTTGCCCGAGGTATCTTTACTTGGTCATGTCATTTCCAAAGACGGTGTTATGGTCGATCCAGCTAAAATTGAGGCGGTGGTGGATTGGAAAAGTCCGAAAAATGTGTCCGAGATACGGAGTTTCCTTGGTTTAGCGGGTTATTATCGTCGGTTTGTGCAAGATTTCTCCAAATTAGCAAGACCGATGACTCAATTGCTAAAGAAGGAAGCAAAGTATATGTGGACTGATGAATGTGAAATTGCCTTCTTAGAATTGAAGAAGAGATTGACTACCGCACCGGTTCTAACTTTACCAGATGATGAAGCCGATTATGATGTTTATTGTGATGCTTCAAAGCATGTGGGATGTGTATGATGCAGAAAGAAAAGTCATGGCATTATGATTATCGACAACTCAGGGTCATGAAGTGAATTTACCCGACTCTTGATCTTGAGTTAGCAGGTAGTACATGCCTTGGAAATTGGAAAACATTATCTTATTGGAGTTCATTGAGAATTACACCGATCATAAGAGCTTGAGGGCATTTTTACTCAGAAGGAATTAAACATGAGGCAGAGAAGATGGTTGGAGTTAGTGAATGATTATGATGCTGAGTTGATTTATCACGAGGGAAAAGCAAATGTCGTGGCAGATGCTTTGAGTAGAAAGACTAGTCATTCATTAAATGCTCTTGGTACTTTACCCGATGAACTGGTAACCGAGTTTCAGAAGCTTCAGATACAGTTAGTTGGGAAAGGATTTGATTATCTTGGTGCTTTGACCGCGGAACCTGATTTTTATCGTGAGATTCGTACTTGTTTACCGGAGGATGCTACTTTTATCGCCATTCGAGCAAAAATATCACTTGGGCAAGCAAAAGATTGTGTGGTGGATAATGATGGCTACCTTCGTTACCATGGTCGAATGTATGTTCCGAGAAGTACCGAGTTGAGGAAGAGAATACTTGATGAAGCTCACCTTTCTCCTTATTCTATTCATCCGGGTGGCGACAAAATGTATAAAGATTTGAGACCACAATTCTGGTGGCCTAGGATGAAGATTGAAGTGAAGGAGGATGTTAGTAGATGTCTTACTTGTCAGAAGGTGAAGATTGATCATCAAAGACCCGGAGGTTTGCTGCAACCTTTGGAGATTCCTCTGTGGAAATGGGAGTCTATTTCTATGGACTTCGTGATGGCCTTACCTACTACTTCTAGTGGAAAGAATGGCATCTGGGTTATAGTAGACCGTCTGACCAAGTGTGCTAGATTCGTGCCTATCAAAGAAACTTGGAGTATAGATATCTTAGCCCGTGCTTATGTGGATGAGATAGTGCGTTATCATGGAGTGCCTAAAAGTATAGTTTCAGATCGTGATCCGAGATTCTGTTACCGATTCTGGACAGCGTTGCAAGAAGCCATGGGTAGTAAATTGTTGATGAGCACAGCATTTCATGCCGCTACTGACGGTCAAACTGAGAGACCGATCCAAACCTTGGAGGATCTTCTTCGATCTTGTGCTTTAGACTTTCATGCATCTTGGGAGAAGAGTTTGCCTTTGGTGGAATTTTCTTATAACAACAGTTATCATGCATCTATCAAGATGTCACCTTATGAGGCTTTATACGGTAGGAAATGCCGTAGTCCGGGTTGTTGGGATCAAGTGCAAGATGATCATATGTTGAGTCCCGACATCGTGACCGAAACAATTGATCAAGTTCAAGTCATTCGAGAACGAATGAAAGCCGCTCAAGATAGACAGAAATCCTATGCCGATGTTCGTCGTCGACCGCTTGAATTTGATGTTGAAGACCGTGTATTCCTTAAAGTGTCACCAATGAAAGGAGTGAAATGGTTTGGAGTGAAAGGGAAGTTGAGTCCTAAATATATTGGACCGTTTCGTGTGCTTAAAAGAGTTGGTCCTGTTGCTTATCGTCTGGAATTACCTCCGAACTTGAGCAAAGTTCATGATGTGTTCCATGTTTCGCAATTGAAGAAGTATATAAGTGATCCGAGTCATATTATTCAAGAAGAAGTGTTGGACTTGGAACCTAATTTGGCTTTGGAAGAAAGGCCGATTCGTATACTTGAAAGGGCTAACAAACAACTCCGAAACAAAGTGGTACCCTTAGTTCGTATTCTTTGGCGTTGTGGAAACGTCGAATCAGAAACTTGGGAACCGAAGCTAAGATGTTAGCTAAATATCCCGAGCTCTTTGCTTGAGGTAAATTTCCTTCTTTCTTTCCTCTTCCTATTCGATTTAACCGTTCGAAGATGCCGTTCCTTCTACCGATATTCGTGACTGCTGACGAGAACCTGCCGTTCCGTAGATAAGACCCCGTATTTTATTACAAATATATTTGTAACAGTTTTGAAATAGACCTACATATATGTTACGTTCCTTCTTCTAAGTTTCGAGGACGAAACTTTTTAAAAGGAGGGGTGATTGTAACAACCCGAAAAGTACCCAATTTGCTTAAGCAATAGCTTATGGATACTTTTCAGTAGAACTTAAGTTGTTAATATAGGAATTTTTGTTCCGAGTCGTATTTTGAAATTCCGCGTTCGTATTTGGAATTTTTGAGAGATTTCATGAAAAGACCGTTTTTGGTCATCTTTGACTTTTCTTGACTTTTCTTGACTTTTAAACCGTCTTTGACTTTTCCTTGACTTTTTAAAGTCGTCATTGTCTTTTTATTTATTTTTAAGTCGTCTTAAACTTTTCTGAACTTTTAAGCCATTTTGACTTTTTCCGACTTTTTAGTCGATTTTGACTTTCGTTGACTTTTCCCGACTCGTCTTGCGATTTTGAAGACCGAAATTTTATTTAAAAAAATAATATTTTTGATTTATTTTTATTTAGATTTATAAAGATTTATCATAATTTAATATAATTATTTTGAATTTATTTGGAATTTAAAGAATAACTTTTACGGTTTTTAACCAATCGTCATGTAACTATTCCCGACGCATCGTAAAGCGCGCAACAAAATCGAAACTCGACTTTGGCATGAGTCACGCGGCCATGTCATCGTTTTCCACTCACGATTGGATATTTTAATTGATTCGATTAAAATAATACAAATATCTTAGATATTTGTTACTTTATCGATCCGTCAACGGAGAGTACGCAAATCGAGCAAAAACAGACCCGGCAAGCACAAGACCACACGGCTCATTTTCCTCTCTAATAGCCCTTGATATTTTCATTACTTTTGATTAATATATCATAATATCTAGATAACTATTTACTTTATCGATCAGTTAACGAAAACTACGCAAAACGCTCGAAATCGGACCCGACAAGCTCAACATCACACGGCTCCCTTACCCACTCTTAAGTCTTGATATTTTCATTATTTTTCATTTTTATATCATAATATCTTGATATTTACTTTATCGTAAATTATATTAAATCGTTTACCGTAAAATAATTATTAAACGCGAGTCAATTACGTAACAACGAATTCAAAATCTGACAGCCTTATTTGTCTATAAACTCACGGCTCCACCATCACTCTCCACTCCCCAACAACTTTTCATCTTTCAACAAATCAAATAAAGATCAAAACATCACTTTATTTAATCGTTCTTCGTGTTCTTCATCGTTCATCAATCGTTCTTC
Source organism: Heliosperma pusillum (assembly GCA_022085475.1). Classification (NCBI taxonomy): domain Eukaryota; kingdom Viridiplantae; phylum Streptophyta; class Magnoliopsida; order Caryophyllales; family Caryophyllaceae; genus Heliosperma; species Heliosperma pusillum. The sequence continues at coordinate 844 of JAIUZE010033665.1, read as the reverse complement.
ATCGTTCTTGAGCAAAACCTCCATAAATCCTTCATTTCTTAATTAAATCCTTCCTAATTTATATTTCTAGGATCTCCTCTTCGCTCTCCATCTTCTAGTCCGGTTTATTTTCAATTCCGTCAAGATCGTTTTCAACATTTAATTATGGAAAATTAAGTTTAAGTTCTAATAATTGTTTTCTTGTTATTTCTTATAGGGGAAGAGTGTGAAGACGAATTTGGAGACTCTTATATTTTGGGTGAAGACTAGTAGAAGGGTTTTCTTAATTATTACTTCTTATTATTTTGTGCTAAGTGATTTTGGCTAGCTAAGGTAACAATTCCGTTTTACTCGACGAATTAATGTCACATAGGTGTTAGTTTATGTTCATGTTATGGTTATTTAGGATTTGAGTTAGTAATATAGCCTTTAGTTTTATTTATTTGGATTTTGGTTCATCTTTATTTTTGGTTCATGTTTTTTATGATTTATGGATTTTTAGTTAGTAATATGTTAAGTAGTAATTATTATGTTGTTTTATGATTTTTATGTTGTATGGAATTTTTGTGATGTTTGATGATTTTTGATGATTTTATGTTGTATGAATTTTTATGATGATTTAGTGTTCTTGATGATTTTTAAGTTGTAGTGAATTTTTATGTTGATCTATTGTTCTTGATGAATTTTTATGGTTTTTCATAAGTTATGATTTTTATGTTGTTTATGAACTTTTAACAAATTTAGTGTTCTTGAAGAATTTTAATGATTTTTACTAAGTTAGGATTTTTATGTTGTTTATGAAATTTTAACAAGTTTAATGTTCTTGACAAATTTGGATGATTTTTAATAAGTTATGATTTTGTAT
>JAIUZE010033663.1:0-10485 GCA_022085475.1 Heliosperma pusillum | reverse complement strand
ATTGGTTATTTATTATATTTAACTGCGAGTAGACCTGACATTATGTTTCGTGTATGTGTCTGTGCTCGATTTCAATTGTGCCCTAAAGAGTCACATATGATTGCAGTAAAACGTATCTTGAAATATTTAATTGGTACATCTAATTTATACCTATGGTATCCACTTGAGTGTAATTTCGATCTAGTAGGATATTCAGATGCAGATTATATAGGATGTTCGTTAGATAGAAAAAGTGCCTCTGGATTCGCTACGTTTGTTGGACTGATCGGGTTGTCGCGTACCCTAATCAAAGATAAATTACCCAGACTAGGCTAATAACAATTTAATGTAATTAGGGAAGTAAGGGGTCGATCTCGGGGAGATGGGAGATACTTGTGAAAAGATATGATTAGAATTTCAACTTGTATGATTGTCACAATGTTTGTCACTAATTACTAAATGCTATAAGGAAATTGAATCAATGCAATAAAGAAAACAATCTAGGGAAATAGGTTCACACATGTAGATTAACATATTGATGAAATTGGATTTAGGATATGCAAATAATTCATTGAGCGTTCGTAAGAATGGTGTGTTCATTACAATCATAGATCAGATGGTCTAGCAGGCTGTTAGTGCGATTTACTAGGTCTTAATCCACCACGTCATGCTTTGTCTATTCAATTCCTGTATATCTACCTTGGAAAAGAATTCCACACTAGTCAAATGATTTTGGCCAAAAATCGATAACTATCGTTACAATCCAAACATGCATAGACACAACGTTTTAAAGGCACAATTTCTTTTATCCAATTATCATCTTTTAATTAATCTAACATGGCTATCCTACACCCTAGAAGGGTGACTACTTATGCATGATTTACAATGAAAAGGAAACTAAGAATATAAAACTAAGAATGATAAACATGATAAAGGAAATACTAAAAGAAAATGAAACTATAATGTAAAGACGAGAATAAAGATTACCGAAAAAGGATGAGCAAAGATTGAAATGGAATAAGAACTTGAATAGGAAATGCAAACCCAGAAACTTGAATTCCAATTACAACTAGAACAACTACAATTGAAGAAAACTTAGAACTAGACTAAACTAAACTAGAGAAAAATAAAACTAAACTAAACTAAGAAAGAAGAAGAACTAAACTAAAGAGAAATGTAAGAAGAGAAGAGATGTTGTGTGAAGAGATGGATGATATGATATGAGGGCTAGAGCATCTATTTATAGTATTAGGGTTTCGTGGAGAAGCGGTCGGGCATTAAACACATAGGTCAAAAATAGGATGAAGGAGCCGCAATGCTCGAAGCAGCACACATACCCGATCGGGTACACACTTACCCGATCGGGTAAGTGGTCATCTAGAAGTATTTGACTAACGTTTCATCTTCCTTCGCTTTGACTTGACTTCCATCATCCCCCTTGACCTCTTGAGTTGGGTTTGTTGATAGGGTTTGATGTGAAGCGATGATTGCTTCCGCCTAATTGATTGATCTTCCGACAAATACGAAACCGTCCTTGCTTCTTCTCTCTTTCGAATTAGTGAACCTTCTTGAAATGCCTTTCACTTGGGCAAGGTTGCTTCTTCAAATCGTCGGGTTCTAGGCAAATGCTCGAGAATATAGCAAAAGGGCGCAGAAACGTCACTTTCCCTACAAAATAGGTTAGAACATAGGAATTCACCTAGAAGACGGTATTAGCTCATAAAGTGGCTTAACAAAGCACAAATGACATACAAAACCGAGCTAAATTGGGGGTTAAAACCATACAAATATTCACTTATCAAACTCCCCCAAGCTAAACCTTTGCTTGTCCTAAAGCAAACATAACAAACAATACCAGGACAAGGGTTGCAAGCATTGGCTACTACACCATCAAGAAACAAATCTCAACATAAAGCTTTGGAAACATAATGAATCATAACCCGAAAACAACGTGGGCAAGAATGATACATAAACATGGCTGAGATTTACATAACGGCGTAGCACAAAGAATTTCACTATAGAATTTCGGCTCTTGCATGATCTTTTGACAAATGGACTCTCACGGTACACTCGAACACTCATTGTATATGTAAAAGGTGATTTCTTTATGTGTAAATGTTTTTGAGACACTCACCTATCTACGACTTATGAAAATGTGTCCGCAGTCTAATATGGTAAACAATTCAAAATACAAGTCAAAGATCACAATGCACATAGAAAAGAAGCCGGAAAAATAGGAAGAAGGCTTTGGGAAATGGGTGAAAGGTGGACAAATATTTATGGTCATGTGAAGTTTAGAGTGAGCTAGCAACTGACCAATGATAAATGAATACTCAATCCAAACTTTCGGTCAATTCCCAAAAGACAAAAAACGAAGCCAGAAGAAACAAATTGGCTTATTACATACGAAACACAAGGGTAAACTCCTTCTATTGATTGAATTGGTATTTCTTAGGAGATACTCACAACTTTTTCTTTTATTTATTTTTTTTTTCGATTTTTTTCTTTTCTTTTTCTATTTCATTCATTTTTTTTCTTTTCTGAACATAACATCACTTCTTGTACATTTTCGTTCTCCCAAATTCACTTTGTCATATAAGAACAAATCTTCTCAAAAGAGCACCCACACACCATAGTCTAGCTACTAGCTCAAAAGGTAGGCAATTTTTATTTGTAGCTATTATTTTGTGAAGCATTTGTATGAATGGGCTTATTTTGAGGTTTAATTCAAAGTGAAAAAGGCTTCAAATCTTAGTGAATCATGAATGCAATGCTTATAGAAATGAAATGAGAATCATACTTATGCGTTTTGACATGACACACATCACAAGGAGAACTACACACATCTAAATGAGACTGGGTATAGATGTACCAGCCTAAGGAGGTTCTACCTTACAATATATGTAACTTGCCAAATGTCAAGATCAAGCGTACTCATCTATAGATTCATTCCATGCTTACTGTGTACAAGACTTCCCCATGTATGCACAATTCAATAAATATTGAATCATTATCTTTTAAAAGCTCTAAGTTTGGGAAATGTAACATGAAAGCATAGTAAACAAGCAAGCAACGCATGAAAAGCATTCAATGATGTTCAGAAATTTTTAAATTTTCTCAAAAGTCTTCTTTTTCTTTTATTCAAAATTTGAAAAATGATAAACTAAAATTCAAAATGGGAAAATGCAATCCCTCCCCCAAGCTAAACAACACATTGTCCTCAATGTGAGCACGAAGACTAAACATGCAATGAGATGCTTAATGGGGAAAAGGAAAAAAAATGAAAGAAGAGTGAAGCTTACTAGTCAGCGCGGACTCCCCCAAGCTAGTCTTTTAGACTTGATAAGGAAGGTCTTGATGGATTCTTCAAAAATTCTTTCATTTTCAAAATAAATCCTAACAACGAAAAAGGGAATACAAAAATAAAAATGCAAAAAGAAAAGGAACACGGGTTGCCTCCCGAGAAGCGCTGGTTTAACGTCAAGCTAGACTCTTTATTAATGAAAATCATTCTTTGTGCCTTAAAAAACATGTCAATGCCCTTAGAAGTCGATCATATACCTGCGCATGAGCTATACAAAAACATATGTAAGCAATTGACAAGATATAGGCCTGAAATATTGAAGGTAATAATTGATATATCTTATCATTGTGCGCATGACAAACTTCATAGATGACCACCGAATTGCTCCACTCGTCAGTGAGAGATGGAGTGAAAGGTTTAAGATCATGGAACAAACAATTAGTTCCCAAAATATCATTAGTGGACTCTCATTGGGGGTAGGGTGAATCAAAGGATTGGGAATAAATCTGGAATATCCTTAGCGAAGGGATTTTCAAAGAAATCTGATGACTCGATCAACGACTCTCCATGGGAGTCACAAATGGGCTTAAAAACATCCTTGTCTAAAGTCTCGACTACCATATGGTCAATATCAATAATGGGGGTCTCAAAATTGTCAAATGGAACGACACTACAGTGACTTTCAATAGAAAAGGTTGGACCATCATCATCGTCATCTATTAATTCATATGATTGGGGAGAAATAGACTCACATGAGGGGGCTGAAAAAGCATAGGAGAAAATAGACTCACATGGGGGTAAAAAAGCATAAGGAAAATTGATTGGCCTACATTTTGTAAATGTGGGTTCTTCATTTTGTAAATGTGGCTTACATTTTGTAAATGTGAGTATTTGAAAATTGATTGGCTTACTGCATCCGGTGAGTCCACATATCTTGGGTGAGTACGTCCCGCGATTCTCCACCATTAGATCTTACACAAATGAATGGCTGAGATTAAATCTTAATCACACTATATAAACATACAATTTAACCTAGCAGCCTCATACCTCATAATCATTTTCTCTCTCTATAAATCATCTTCTCCAACAATTCCCTAAATTAATTATTTCTACGTACAATTTCCAACAATTCAAGTTGAATTATTATTCTCATCAATCTAATCAATTATATCAATTCGAGATTGAAACTGCTCAATCGATTTAAGCTACTTAATCAAACTTCGATTTCAAATCTTTCAATTGAGATTGCATATTTCGATCGCACATCTTCAATCGATTTACAGGTTAGTTCTAAGCCGTCTAGTTACTTTCGAATTCTTATTCAATTAAAGCAATTCGATTTTGTTATTGAATTTAAGATGTGTATAATTAATGTTCATATTGTTATTATTGATTGTTCAGATTATTAATGTCGGTTATATGTTTTTTTCATGTTAATTCTGAAAAAATCAAGGTTATGAAATGGTGAGACTAACAATATTTCATATTTTTTTGCTTTATTAGATTGCGATTGATTCATCTGATGATGCGCGATTTCCTTAATTATTTCGTGTTATAACATCATTGTTATAATATTTATTGTCTATTATATATGTGTTTAGTGTTTGTCAATAAATTAGGATTATGAAATTCTGAAATTCATACCTCGACTTGTTTTCATGAAAATTGGGATAATTATGACGATTAAATTAGCTTTCGTAAAATACTCAACATATGTTACAGTAATTGCGTTACCGTAACATTATTACTGCATGACAGTACTGAACAAACATTGAAATTTAATGTAATAGTGTTACAGTAATAAGAGTACTTTATTACAGTAACAAAATTATTCTATATAAGTCATTGTCAACATTATTCTTTATGTCGATTAATTTAGAAATGATTTAGATCATTTTTTTATGGAGATAGCATTCTTCGTTTGACTTTATTTCGGTAATAAATATAATCGTGTTACCGTTTAATATGTTACAGTAACATTGTAATGTCTTACGCTAACATGCAGTTTAATGCATTACAGTAATGAGGAACTTGTTGGCCTTATGTTAAAATAATGCATGAAGAATTTGATGGCGTTAGATTACATTGATTTCTTGTATAATTGTGACTGTCTTGATGACACAATATATCATTATTTTTGTTCTCTAGGCTTTGAGAAACTATAAATAGATGACATTATAACCTATCATAATATTTTGGTTATAAATTTTTTAAAGATTCCTAGTCATTTTCCAGGGTTAATAGAAGGACAAGGCATTTATTGTTATTAATTTTATTTAGGAATTTGAGTAGTTCGTTTAAAGGCTATTAGCTCAAATGGGAGAGCGATGTGCAACCCTTGCACATAGGTATGGGTTCAAATCCCATATAGCCTAGTTAATTTAAGATCGTATTGTAGTTGTTGAAGATGAATTATATGATTTATTTCGTGGTCTACACCGCTTTAGTAATTTAGTTTAATAGAGAACTAGTATAGATCCCGTGCTAAAGCACGATATTTTTGAGATTATTTATTTTTATGGAGGATTTTCGTTTATATTATTTGCATAAAATGTTTGTAATTTATTTTTGATGTTATATAATATTAAATATATTATTTTATGAAACGCAAGTAAATAAATTTTATAAAATCTTGGACCATTGTAATTACAAAAATTCTCATTTAAGTTGGGTCAACTCGTCTTAAGCTTAAGAAGGGTCAAATATTAAAATAAGACAAAAGAAAAGTTCCGTCGATATTAGCAAAATAATTATTTTATATAGGCAAGTTGTTTAGTATTTGACCCGTTTTACTCTTAGAAAAGTTCTTAGGCATTAGCAAGATAGTAAGATAACAACATATTGGACTCGATTAAATATCATATTCATAACTACCGAAATTATTAATATAAATATATGAGATTATATGAGATTTTCATATGTAATTTTTGTGTAAATATGGACAAAATTTGCAGTTATTTTAAGCCGATGTAATAATTAAGCAAGTTTAGCAAATATTGTAATATTTCAGCAATGATTTATGATTTGTGTGGACCCTGATATTGACATATTGAGAAATTAAGCAAAGTTAGCAAAAAAAGTGGGCCCAACTGATAATTGAGCATTTGAGCGGGAAAACTATTGAAGTGACTTAATCTGTTAGTAGTAGGGGGGTGTTATGCAGTTATCCTTTTTTTTTGTAGTTGTTGAAGATGAATTATATCGGTGATACTGTAACATGATTCATTAGAGTAACAATGATACTGTTAATCAGTTACAGTAACTGAGTTACTGTAACATCATTGATTCATCAAAGTGACACGAAAATAATAAAAAAAAAGTTTCAATTCTAATTCATTTCATCAACAAAAGACAAGTGAATACAGACCCGTTCAGGGTTTCTGATATGCTAAAGTGTTTGACAACAACACATCACAATAATGTGAAACGTTTACAATAACTATACATCATAATCATACAAAAAATCCGACAACAAATTTGACAAGCTCATCTAGCGTTTCAGCTTCAATTACACTTCCTTGTTAGTTACTCACGCCTATCTTCATGACTTAATAGTCAGTGCCTTACTCTTTTTTGTATTTACTTTCACCTTGCGTGGCATTTTTGTGTTGGTTTCAAACCTTCATCTTCAAATTTTCTTACATCAAAACAAAACATTCAACCATTAATAACTAAAACATATGCAAAAGCCGTTGTGGTTCAGCGCAAGTGATAAATTTACATTAACGATATAACAGTAACAATAGTTGTAACAGTAGTTTAAATTCAAACTCTCTATCATGCAGTAATAAGGTTACTGTAACGCTATTACAGTAACATGTGTCGAGTATGTTACGAAAGGTAATTATCACATTTACCCCAATTTTCACGAAAACAAGTACAGATATGAAATTCACAATATTCTAACCCTAAATTATCGCACAAACAATGCGAACCACAACAAAAACATGAATATATACAAATCAAACATATATTTTTGGCGAAAAGTCAATTACTCCGTTTGAGCGAAACATTAACCCCAACTTTTTGTTAAAAACAAAAACCTAAATTATATAAATCAATTAAAAATTTCTTCATATCCATCAAGATAAACAACAACAACAACAACAACAACAACAACAACAACAACAACAACAACAACAACAACAACGACAATTAATCAATCAATCAATCAATAACGTTAAATAAAGTCAATTACATCAATTTTAAAAAAAAAGAGCACAAAAAGAGCGATTATACCTCTTAATCATGTGAAAAAACGGATGAAATAGAATCTTGACTATATTATTTGAAGATCTATGTTTGATTTTAATTAAAATTTTGCTGGATTTTTATTTTTTTTTGGAAAGAGGGTTGGTTGAAGAATTTTTAAATCAGTTACAATATTTCAATTCCAGCTCAATATTTCAATTTCAGTTGACATGTTACTGTATTATTGTTACAGTAACAATATTACAGTAATAATATTACATTATGTGTCGAGTATATTTACAGAAACTACGCACAAATTAAAATTGCTGCTCAATTTACAACGCACAATATTACATTATCGTAAATTAACAACGCACAAATTAAAATTACTATAAACAAATTAAAATTGCTGCTCAATATTACATTATCATAAATTAACAACGCACAAATTAAAATTGCTACTCAATTTACAATGTCATAACTCTAACTTTTTTTGCAAAATTACTATAAACATTACAATCGACATTAATCGCATGAACAATCGACAACAACAATATGAACACATAAAATATCAGATTGAGTATCAACATTTATCATAAACAACAAAACAAATCTAAATCGAAGATAAAAATTAAATAAGGTGATTTTTACCTCTTTGTTTTGTGTTTAAGAAGGAGAAAGATGATTAGAAGCATGTTTGGTTTTGATTTTCAATTGATTTTCGAAGATCTGTTCTTCATATTTGGGGATTTTTAGGGTTTTTGTGATTTTGGAGCATGTGTTTTGTCAGTTACTAGAGATAGAGAGAGGGTAAGTTTGTAGAGAGAGAAAAATTTATGATTATTATGAGAGGATGGACGACTGACTTTCCCTTTTATTATCTTTAATTAAGTTTTTTTTGGGGTGACGTGACTCAACGACAGCTCTTGGATCTTGTTGATCAAATGGTCCTAATTAATGGGACCGTACTCACCTAAGAAGCTAGACTCACCGGATGCTCACTCTATATATATATATATATATATATATATATATATATATATATATATAGAGATATATATATATATATATATATATATATTCAAACTCTCTAGGATATTTCCATAAGATGAGAACTCTTATAATTCCATTTCTTAGAGTTCTTAGGCTCATCATCATCTGATGAACTCTCACTTCCCTCAAATGATTCAGAGTCAAGATTGGTTTCCCCTGAGTTCAGCTCCGGGGTAGCAGCTGAAGTTGATACAACTTTACTTACATTATCTTGATCTAGGTCCAAAGTTATAGCATCATTAGTTATAACTTCGGTTTCCGTATTCTTGCTTTGAGACGAGGCATTCGTATCATCAACAATTGTCTCATCTCTCTTTTCAAGATCATTTGCGGATTTTTCAAGTTCATCATTGATTCCTTCAATAACTTCTTCATCGTTTTCTTGTAAATTATCCCTTGTTAGATAGAAGTCGGGATAATTTAGGTCTTCTTATTCATTCTGTTCAGCTTGTTCAAACACGTTATCTTCCTCAAATACAACATGAACACTTTCTTCTATGCACAAAGTTCTTTTATTAAAGATTTTATAAGCTTTGCTATGATTCGAATAACCAAAAAACACAGCTTTGTTGCTTCGTGGATCAAACATGCTTAAGTTACTTTTTCCATTATTATGGACAAAACAGTTACTACCAAAGCAACGGAGATAAGCTATATTGGGTTTCCTCCCCCTGAAAAGTTCATATGGTGTCTTTTTTAGAATAGGGTAATCATAGCTCTATTGTGCACATAGCATGCACTACTAATGGAATCAGCCCAAAAGTTTTAGGAAGGCCACTACACAAAAGCATAGTGCGTGCCATGCCCTCTAGTTATGTCCTACACCATTCTCCCTACAATATTCTATAAAGGGTTGATTATCAAATTTTGTGCCATGATTAGTACGAATAGAAACTAACTTCTTATCATACTTGTTTTGGGCAAACTTCATGAATACTACAAACTCATTGAAAATTTTATCTTTAGTAAATAGAAAGATAAGCCATACATACCTTGAGTAGTCATCGACTGGGACGAAAACGTACCTTGATCCACCACGACTTCTGACTTTCATAGGTCCACACAAATCCATGTGTACCAACTCAAGTAGACGATCTGTACTTACTACCCGTTTTGGGTTGAATGAAGATCTAACTTGTTTGCATCGGGCACATGAGTCACACATTTTTTCTTGTTCGAATTTAATTGAGGGTAAGCCCTCATTTAAATCCCATAGTTTGAGTTTCTTTAAAATTGTTGGACTAATGTGTGCAAACCTCTTGTGCCAAAAGCATAAATCATCTACGGTAGGTTTCATGCACGTAAGAGAATTTGTAGTGACTGTATTCAAATCGATTATATACAGATTTCTCTTACGTAGACCCTCAAGAATGACATTACTAGTACCTTCAACTATGATACGACATACATATGAATGAAAAACAACTTTGTCGCCTTTGTCACTGTGACACCCTCAAATTTGCGGAAAAATAAAACAAGTAATTTAAATAAATAAAAGATGAGAATACGTTTCTAATAGGTTCACTTTAGTTAAAATCGGTAAATTTTAAAACCGGAACCTACTATTAAATATATTCATCATAACGAAGGTGTCTTAAAGAAAAAGGTTCATAACAAAAGGAAATAATATTATACATAAAAATTATCCAAAACGGGAGACATATCTCCCGTATAAATACAAAATAAAAGAGTGTATAATAATATACAATCCTAAAGAACCGAATATAGGTCCAAGGTAAATACTTCGCTCGCTAGCTCGTCAATGTACCCAATGTATGCATCACAAACCTGCCAACCGCATTAAATATAAACACGGGAAGCCACAGTCAGTGGGGGGAACTCCGAGTTCTCCCAGCCACGAAAATGTGAGTTTAAATAAAAAACAATAACATAAAAGAGATGTATATGGAAAATACAAAACCTTAACATATACGATATGCTTTTCATGTTATGAAACA
>JAIUZE010033661.1:20523-32379 GCA_022085475.1 Heliosperma pusillum | reverse complement strand
TGTTTTAGAACTCAAAAGTAGTCCCTACTAATTTTTTTGGTCATTAATTAGATTGATTTGATTTCATTTGCTAAATATTACGGTTTAATCATAACAATTATGAAATAAAACCAAAATAAAATATAAACATCATAAAATTTGAAACCAAAAATTTTGTACATTCTGGAAAATTTCCAGGAACTATAAAATAAAACACATTCCTCAAGAAATTTAAATTAATTGTATGGAACAAATTAGCTTTTCTATCAATGGTTTTATCAAAATAAAATCATAAAAAGTAAATCGTGGTGAAACAAATTATTGCATTTTCACCAAGATTAAGCAAGTTTTACAATTTAAAATGTACCAAAAATTTTCAAGACAGAAAAGGACGTTTCAATTGTATGAACAGTTCTAATCTCATATGATTCGACTTATCGTATAAAAACAATAAACATGCAATAATTAATTACAGTCACGAAATTTACATACATAGGTAAGACATGCATGTGAGATTATCTAACATTTCATGGCCCACAATCAACAGCAACATTTTAGTTAACTTTTAACTCATATAAAATGCATGTTAACTCGGTGTAAACGCCAAAAATCAAAATAAACCGCAAATCAATCCCTAAAATCATGTATTTGACCCACAAAACATTTGCAGTCAGAGGTTATACGCAACAAACCCCACCTTTTTGTCAGAATTGATTTTAACAAAATGTTGGATTTATTAGTTATCTTAATTAAACTTTTAAAAAGTAATAAAAAATGAAACATGCATGCTACAAGATTAGCTCTGATACACATGAAAGTCCTAGACCTTATTAGAATCCTTAATTAGTAAAACTAAAACTATTGTTAATTTAGTATTTATTGATCGATGTAACATGCATGCAAAATATAAAGAACATTTATATAAAGAAAGAAATTCCTCACATGATATATGGATAAAGATGGGCAAACAAGAACTACCTTCTTGTTGTTTGAGCATAAAGAATGGATGATGAATTAAAATAATCTCCAAAAGAAGATCTTTAAGATGCCCCAAGAGGACAAAAAAATTTACCCTTATTATTAATAGATAATAAGATAGATATTAGACTACTAATATTAGACTATATTACTACACTAGTAATACTTAAGAAATATTAGTATATGAGAGTTTTTAGAGAGAAGATGAGTTTTTGAGAGAAGTAGGAAAAACAAGCAAGAATTGAACAAATAAAATGATCAACCATATTGCCCTTTTATAGGCAATATGGCCGGTCATGGTGAGCCAAAGTTGGCTCTTATTTTGCTTATTTTAATCACATGCAAAGTGGTAGAGTGTAGTGTTGAATGAAATGATTTAGGTTACTATTCATGTCATAATCATATGTGACTTGTGAGCATGAACAAAAGCAACCATCATCACCTTACCAACTCTATACCAACCGGCCATGTGAGGCCTTATTTGATCCATTTTGATTTTTGATATTTGTCCCACAAATACTTATTAATCATATGCTTAATTATCTTGTATAATTAAGTGTTAATTTGATCATATAACAATTATATGACACAATTAAATGAATAATATGTACTTAACATTTTAAGTAATATTTTACCATTATATCAATATATAATGGGTCCCACAATGCTTAGTTAATTTATTTTACAACTCCTTGTAAATATAATTAACTAATTACCTCTATCTCAAAACCTCAACTAATTTAGTAAGTTAACGATTAATTACTAAGTTAAATCTTATTTAATCGTATTAAAATAAGATATAAATTTATTAGTCAATTATCGCATAATTGAAAAATAAGCTTAATCAAATTTGAGTTCTTAACTCAATTTCTAACAATTAAATCTCGTACATATCGAATATATGTAATGTACTAATTAACTGTATCGTATACAAATAATTAGTTACTATTTGGATTTCATCCTTTAGGTGTGACCGAAAGGGATCAGTTGATCACCGCCGTCAAACGACAATAACGTCAAACTCTAGTCAGCCAATCGTTATTGATTTACGTTAATCAACTGAAGTGGAGTATCAAAATATACTAATCATGCCACGTATATTCCAAATGAGATTTAATATATAAATGTACTATTGCGGAGGACACTTACTCCAACAGGTAGCATAGTTAACTTGCGCATCATCCAAAGTCTTACTAGCATAGTAAATTGCATGTAGCACCTTATCCTTCCTTTGCCCCAAAACAGCCCCAACTGCATAGTCACTGGCATCACACATTATCTCAAACGGTAAATTCTAATCAGGAGACTGGATAATAGGAGCTGAGATTAGAGCTTGTTTAATCGTGTCAAAAGACTTAACGCACTCATCAGTAAACACAAACGGGGCATCCTTATGGAGAAGCTTAGTTATTGATTGAGCAATCTTTGAAAAATCTTTAATAAAACAGCGATAGAACCCCGCATGACCAAGGAAACTTCTAACACTTTTAACATTCACCGGGTACGGTAATTGCTCAACCACTTCCACTTTAGCTTTATCCACTTGGATGCCTCGTCCACACACCAAATGACCAAGTACCACCCCTTCAGTTACCATGAAGTGGCACTTCTCCTAGTTTAACACAAGATTGCTTTTCTCACAACGTTGTAAGACTTTAGTCAGATTAGCTAAACAACTATCAAAATCGGTCCCATAAATAATGAAGTCATCCATAAAGACCTCCATAATAGACTCAATATAATCAGAAAAAATAGCCATCATACAACGTTGAAAGGTGGCGGGGGCATTACATAACCCAAAAGGCATTCTTCGGTAAGCAAAGACACCATAAGGGCATGTGAAGGTAGTCTTTTCCTGATCGTCAGGATGAATGGGTATTTGAAAGAATCTCGAGTAGCCGTCTAGATAACAAAAATACTTATGACACGCTAGACGCTCTAACATTTGGTTGATATAGGGGAGAGGGAAGTGGTCTTTCCTAGTAGTTATATTCAGCTTCCTGTAATCAATGCACATCCTCCACCCTGTCACTTGTCTAGTAGATATGAGCTCGTTTTTCTCATTTGTGACAACCCTAGTCCTTCCCTTCTTAGGGACTACCTGAACATGGCTGACCCACTTTGAATCAGAAATATCATATATGATTCCTGCATCTAACAATTTCTGCACCTCTTTTCTAACTACCTCTTGCATAGTGGGGTTCAAACGACGCTGACCTTGCCTACAAGGTTTATGGTCTTCTTCTAAGTGGATACGATGCATACAAAAGTCAGGACTAATACCTTGTAAATCGTGAATGCTAAAACCTATAGCCTTTTTATGTCTTTTTAAAATCACCAACAAATCAGTAAGTTGGCTTTCAGATAGACTAGCACTGACAATTACAGGGTTCATCTCATGGGAATCAAGAAAAACATACTTAAGATGAGAGGGGAGGGGTTTAAGCTCTGGTTTCTTTACCTCGGTAACCTTAGGGGGGTTACCTAAGCTATAAACCTTCTGTAACTTGCAGTCCTCTCCTGTGAGCAGTTTTTCCATCTCAACTACTTCTTCACTCCGTGAGCTACCAGCTTCAGCAGTGCTGGAAATTAAGGTGATCTCCAAAGGATCCCTATTCAAACACAAGGAAAAACAGTCATTAATAGATAAATCCACAATATCGACTCTATGACATGTCTCTTGTAACATGGGGTATTTCATGGCATTATCCAAGTTGGAAGTGATTGTGTCATCCCCCACTGTTAGTGTAAGTCTCCCATTCTTAACATCTATAACCGCCCCCGCAGTATGAAAGAATGGTCGTCCCAAGATGATAGGAATTTGGGTGTCCTCAGCCATATCTAAGACAACAAAGTCAACTGGTATGAAAACTTCCCTACTTTAACCGGTACGTCTTCTAAAATCCCTAAAGGGTGTTTAATAGAACAATCGGCCATTTGTAAGGTCACGGTTGTAACAGTAAGTTGACCCATATTTAACTTTTTGCATATAGAAAATGGCATAACACTAACACTAGCCCCTAGATCACAAAGAGCTTTATCTATAGCTAAGCAACCTATATTACAAGGAATAGAAAAACTCCATAGATCCTTGAGCTTAGGTGGTGATCTGGATTGCAACACAGCACTGCATTCCTCAGTAACTACAACCGTCTCCACTTCATAAAAGGATCGCTTCCTTGACAAGATGTCCTTCATAAACTTTGCATAGGCCGGCACTTGAATGATCAACTCAGTAAAAGGAACACTCACTTGCAAGTTCTTGACTACCTCCATAAACCTCCCAAACTGTTTATCAAGCTTGGATTTATGTTGGCGGTGCGGACAGGGAAGTGCAATGACAATTGGCTCGGCTTCCTTGTCTTTTGAAGATGAATTAGAAGTATTATTGGGTTGATCATGGGTTGCTCGATCGAGCAGAGGAATTGCTCGATCGAGGTTTTCGGAACAGGAACTTTCAGGAACTTTTCGCGCAGAATTTTAAGGAATTTCAAAGGTTGCTCGATCGAGCAAGGGGGTGCTGCTCGATCGAGCAACCTTATTTTCAGCTCCTTTTTTTGCTGTTTTTCGAACTTTGACCAGCAACTTCCAAGCTTTCATTGGTTTCATCCCCTATCATTTCAGGGCCTTTGTAATGGGTTCCACTTCTCAAGGTGATAGCATTGGCGTGTTCATGTGGAGGGTGTCCTTGAGGAGGAAGATTACCCGGTTGTTTATGTGGATTTTGAATTGCCAATTGGGCAATTTGAGTGTCAACCATCTTGTTATGAGCTATCAATTGAGAGATCTGAGCATCTTGCTTTTGTTGGATCATAAGACTTTGCTGCAACATGGCTTTCAATTCCGCCATATCATTACTTGGAGGTGGTGGAGGTGGAGTTTGTTGAAAGTTATGGCCTCCTTGATTGGAACGGTTATAATTACCTTGAGAATTGCGATTATGAGGAATCACATAAGAGTAACCTTGTTACTGAGGTGGCGGTGGGGTAGGATTGAGAACATTCTGACTTCGGTAAGAGAAATTTGGATGCTCTTTCGTCCTTTCATTGTAAAAGGTGGAGTAAGGTGTACCTTGCTTAAAAGATTGAAAGGCAAGTACTTGCTCAACCGTACTCATACACTCAACTGCATTATGCCCTATAGTACCACATATTTCACAGGTTGGCTCTTGTTGAACCATGGCATGAACCGTTTGTTTATTTTCCAAGGACTTTGAAGTTTGTAACTCGGCAATTTTGGCAGTTAATGCCTCCGACTGAGCTGCAAATGCATTATCCGATCCTCCTCTCCTCGCATTACCCCTAGGATTTCCATACTCAGCAGTGTGAGTAGCCATCTCATCAATTAACTTCCAAGCATTGGCATCAGTAGTGTTATTTTGGAATCTCCCATTAGCAGCAGAATCTAGCAATGTTCTCTGATCATCATATAACTCATTATAAAACTAGTTGCATAAGAACCAAGTATCAAAACCATGATGTGGAACAGACTTAACAAGCTTTTTGAAGCGAACCTAGGCCTCATTAAAGTTATCATTGGGACCTTGTTTGAAACTTGTGATTTGACTTCGAATGGCATTGGTTTTCTGTGGTGGAAAATATCTTTTGTAGAATGAAAGAGCCAAAGAATTCCAATCGGTGATGCCAACTGCAGCCATATCTAACTCACTCAACCAATCTTCTGCCCCGTCTCGTAGTGAAAAGGGAAACAACACCAACTTAATCTAATCTTGCGTTACCCCACCCGTTAAAGGAATAGAGCAACAATAGTTGTTAAATTTCTCCATATGCTTAGCAGGATCCTCAGTAGGGCTCCCTCCAAACATGTTTCGCTCCACCAAAGCGATATAAGATGAACGAATCTCAAAAGTACTATTACCCGTAGTAGGGAGTTGAAATCCCTTGGGAATAGATGCAACGGTAGGCTCCGAATGGCTGGCTGGAGTAGGCATGGTTGTAGTGGGTGCAGAAATATGTGTATCCTCTTCTAAGGATGGTTTTTCTGCGACGAATTTGGCGTAAATTGTTTCAAGCGTACTCAAGTCGTCTGCTTCTTGAATTTCCTTCCAAAAGTTTCGTCTAGCTCGGAGAGTCTTCTTTGGTTCGGAATCGTAGGGTACAAGAACGGACCTAGAACACCTGACCATAAACAAAAACTAAAGAAAAGGATGAGAACTGTCTCAAGGAACTTAGGTTCTCTGAGACGAAAAAGAAAAACTAAGTAGAAACAAACAGAAAACTATTGCCTCCCCGGCAACGGCGCCAAATTTGACAAGGGTAAAGTCGCGTCTCCTTAATCAAAGTAAACCTCAATCACAACTAACTAATAGTCAGCGGTAACCAAGGTATCGAATCCACAGGGAGGCGGTAGTATTCTAATCTGTTAAACTAGGTTTGTATCTAAAGTAACAATTTCGGGGTTTTGATTTTGAGTTCTAAACTAAAAGCAATCAAAAATAATAACTAATAGCAAACAATAACAACTAATAGTAATAACAACTAATAATAAGCAATAACAACTAATAATAAAAGGTTGAAAACAATAAGATTAAAAGTCTAGGGTCTCATGTTCACTAGGATTATTGTTCAGGGGTAAGGATGTAGTCAACTATCATGCAATAAAGTTATCTAAGGTCACAAGATCGGTCGATTCAATTATGCCCTTTAGATCTACAGTTTAACATGCGGTCGCTATCATTAAACGAGTTCTATTCAATAATCGTTGCCTATCTTAGTCTTAACCCGGTCGGTGTTAATCATAATTCGCGAGACTAGTTAATTAATCCTGGCCAGTAATCAAACAACTAGAATTAAAACGATAATCAAACGATAACCATGCAATTGTAATTCAATTAATTAATCTACCCCTTCTAACAATACTAGATTCCCCTTTCAACCCTAGAAAAGAAAATTAGCTACTCATAACGATCTTAATAACAACGGTAATTAATAAAGTAAACATGATTAACAACAATGAAGGGATGAGCAAAGAATAATTAAGGAACTAGAAGATAACTAATTGAATAACAAAGAAGATTATAGAATACCGATTACAAGCTTGAACTAAAGACAATCGTCTTGATGAATAAAATCCAGAGGAAAAGAAAGCTAAGTTAGGTTTTCTAATTTTAAAGCATAACTAATTATGAAAGACGAGCTTTCTATTTATAACCAAAAATCTAATTAATTAGGTTAAAGTTTAGGAAAATATGAAAAGCCGCCGAAAAACTAGGTTGCTCGATCGAGCAAGGGACTTCTGCTCGATCGAGCAAGACAATAATGCGACTCGGTCGAGCAAGGTAGGACTGCTCGATCAAGCATCTCTTCTTTTTGGCTCGTTTCTTCACTTTTCTTCATTTCTTCTCTTTTATTTCTCGAGTCCCGTGTCTAACCTTCTACGATCCGACTCCGCCGTGCTCCATATCTACTTCAAAAAGCTCCAAATGCATCCAATCTGCATTAAAACATAACAGAAGCGGCAGAATCTATATTCTAGCTAAAATAATAGCATAGAAATAAGCAAGGAAGGACGGTAAATCGAGCTATATGCGTTTAAGGGAAGCATAAAATATGTATATAAATAATGATCATCAGTCACTACTGCTCATCAATCAGGATGAATGGGGATCTCGGTAACCGTATGGGGGTTACCTAAGCTATACACCCTTTGTAACTGGCATTCTTCTCATGTCAGCAGTTTTTCCATCTCAACTACTGCCTTACTCCGTGAGCTTCTAGCTTCAGCAGTGCTGGAAATTAAGACGATCTCCAGAGGATCCCTATTCAAACATAAAGAGAGGCAATCATCAACATTCAAATCCACAATATCGATCCTATGACATGTCTCTTCTAGCATGGGGTGTTTCATGGCATTATCTAAGTTGAAAGTGATATTGTCATCCCCCACTGTTAGTGTAAATCTCCCATTCTTAACATCTATAACCGCCCCCGCAGTATGGAGGAATAGTCGTCCCAAGATGATAGGAATTTTTGTGTCCTCGACCATATCTAAGACAACAAAGTCAACTGGTATGAAAAACTTCCCTACTCTAACCGGTACGTCTTCTAAAATCCCTAAAGGGTGTGTAATAGAACAATCGGCCATTTGTAAGGTCACGGTTGTAACAGTAAGTTGACCCATATTTAACTTTTTGCATATAGAAAATGGCATAACACTAACACTAGCCCCTAGATCACAAAGAGCTTTATCTATAGCTAAGCAACCTATATTACAATGAATAGAAAAACTCCCTGGATCCTTGAGCTTAGGTGGTGATCTGGATTGCAACACAGCACTGCATTCCTCAGTAACTGCAACCGTCTCCACTTCATTAAAGAATCGCTTCCTTGTCAAGATGTCCTTCATAAACTTTGCATAGGCCGGCACTTGAATGATCAACTCAGTAAAAGGAACACTCACTTGCAAATTCTTGAGCACCTCGAGAAACCTTCCAAACTGTTTATCGAGCTTGGATTTATGTTGGCGGTGCGGAAAGGGAAGTGTAATGGCAATTCGCTCAGCTTCTTTTGCTTTAAAAGATGAATTAGAAGACTTACCACCCTGATCAGGGGTTGCTCGATCGAGCAACGGGGCTGCTCGATCGAGTTTTTTGGAACAGGAACTTTTAGGAACTTTTCGAGCAGAATTTTCAGAATTTCCCTGGGTTGCTCGATCGATCAGAGCGGTTTTGCTCGATCGATCAGAGCGGTGTTGCTCGATCGAGCAACCTCCTTTTCAGGTCCTTTTTCGCTGTTTTTCGAAACCTTGACCAGCAGTTTCCATACTTTCATCGGTTTCATCCCCTATCATTTCAGGGCCTTTGTAATGGGTCCCACTCCTCAAGGTGATAGCATTGGCTTGTTCATGTGGAGGATGTCCTTGAGGAGGAAGATTACCTGGTTGTTTGTGTGGATTTTGAATTGCCAATTGGGCAATTTAAGTATCAACCATCTTGTTATGAGCTATCAATTGAGAAATCTGAGCATCTTGCTTTTGTTGTATCATGTGACTTTGCTGCAACATGGCTTTCAATTCCGCCATATCATCACTTAGAGGTGGTGGAGGTGGAGCTTGTTAAAAGTTTTGGCCTCCTTGATTTGAACGATGATAATTACCTTAGAAATTGCGATTCTGAGGAATCACATAAGAGGGACCTTGTTGCTGAGGAAGCGGTGGGGTAGGTTTAAGAACATTCTGACTTCGGTAGGAGAAATTGGGATGCTCTCTCGTCCTTTCATTGTAAAAGTTGGAGTAAGGTGTACCTTGCTTAAAGGATTGAAAGGCAAGTACTTGCTCAACCGTACTCATACACTCAACTGCATTATGCCCCATAGTACCACATCTTTCACATGTTGGCTCTTGTTGAACCATGGCATGAACCGTTTGTTTATTTTCCAAGGATTTTGAGGTTTGTAATTCGGCAATTTTGGCAGTTAATGCCTCCAATTGAGCTGCAAAGGCTTTGTCCGAACCTCCTCGCCTCGCATTACCCCTGGGATTTCCATACTCAGCAGTGTAAGTAGCCATCTCATCAATCAACTTCCAATCATTAGCATCAGTAGTGTTATTTTGGAATCTTCCATTAGCAGAAGAATCTAGCAATGTTCTTTGATCATCATATAACCCATTGTAAAACTGGTTGCCTAAGAACCAAGTATCAAAACTATGATGTGGAACAGACTTGACAAGCTTTTTGAAGCGAACCCATGCCTCATTGAAGTTCTCAGTGGGACTTTGTTTGAAACTTGCGATTTGGCTTCGAATGGCATTGGTTTTCTGTGGCGGAAAATATCTTTTGTAGAATGCAACAGTCAAAGAATTCCAATCGATAATGCCAAGTGCATCCATATCTAACTCACTCAACCAATCTTCTGCCCCGTCTCGTAGTGAAACGGGAAACAACACCAACTTGATCTGATCTTGCGTTACCCCACCCGTTAAAAGAATATAGCAACAATAGTTAGTGAATTTCTCCATATGCTTAGCAGGATCCTCAGTAGGGCTTCCTCCAAACATATTTCGCTCCACCAAATAGATCTAAGATGGACGAATCTCAAAAGTGCTATTTCCCGTAGTAGGGAGTTTAAATCCCTTGGGAATAGATGCAACGATAGGCTCCGAATGGCTGGCTAGAGTAGGCATGGTTGTAGTGGTTGCAGAAATATGTGTATCCTTTTCTAAGGATGGTTTTTGTAACACCCGGAAATGTACCCTATTTTTCTAGTAGAAATATTTTACGAAACTTTTTCAATAATTTTAAGTTTTAAATTATAATTTTAAGTTCCGAGTCGAATTTAGAATTTCCGAGTTCGTATTTGGAATTTCTGCGAGATTTCATGAAAAAGTCGTCTTCAGTCTAGTTTGACTTTCTGGACTTTGGAAATCGTGTTTGACTTTTTCTCTACACAACTCACAACACACTCCCTCCTTAACCTAAAATCTCATTAAACACAAAATCAAACCTAGTTTTCTTCTTCCTTAAGAAATCAATTTCCCTCTTTGATTTCGATTTCATAATTCGCATAACTTCTTCGTTGCTCGATAGAATTTACGTAATTTTATCTTATTCTTACTCCCGTACCTTCCTCTATCCGCGTAGATGTTAAAATCATCGTCTTTCTCGCTTTTCAAACTTTCCGTCTTTCTCAAGATGAACTTTATTCATCTTTTTACGATCTATTTGTAGGTGGCGACCTCCAAGATCCCGACAAAGACTATTTTCTTATAGAAGAGGAGCTTGACGATCATTAGAGACGCTTAAAGGTAACGGTGAAGGGTTACTCGGTATCACTTACGTGTTTTACCTGTTTATATGCTAGAAAATCGTATTAGATTACGATTAGGAAGATTAGAAACCATGCTATGATTAGTAAATGATGTTATATGATGAATGTTGATGAATTATATTGATTGTTGATGATTATTTGAAGTATATATGAGAATTGAAATGATTTGGAAATGAATTGGTTGAGCTTTGGAAGCTCTCGGGTGAAGAAGTGATCCCAGCCGGTCGACCGGCCGCCGGTCTGCCCACCGGCTGGGAACACATCAGAAACCCCTTTGGAAATTGAGAATTTGTATGAAGTGGTGCTCCAGGCCGGCCCACCGGCCGCCGGTCCCCCCACCGGCCTGGAACACATCAGTGTTGAAGTTGTGAATTGGGTATGATTGTCTGAGCCGGTCGACCGGCCGCCGGTCGACTGACCGGCCCAGACCCCTTTCCTCTGTTTTTGAGTTTTTGCCTGTGTTCTGAGCCGGCCCACCGGCCGCCGGGCTCCAGCCCGGCCTGGAACACGGCTGTACATTTTTCCTTCAACTTCTAAAACTCGTAATTTATATTAGTTCACATGATCGGTTTATCGTATAATTTTACGTAGAGTCTTATAATATTCCTGTTTTGAATATATGATATCTCTTTCGCATGTATCACATGTTTGGTGACGGTTTTCGATATGTTTCCACTTTGAGTCGGTTTTTACAAATGAGTCGGTTTGAGCACTATTTTGTATTGTGCTATGTATTCTCATTCCCTTGGCTACCTTCCCGTTCGTAAGGCTGGAATGTCGGAACGGAGAGGTATCCTACTGCTTCATTGCATGTGTAGTGGGCATATGACGACGTTGTTGGGAGTTGAACGCTATGCGTTGTTCGACCCGGCCGTCAAATGTTGTGTACTTGCGAGGTGGTGTTATTTGCATGTAGCGTACCGCTTGTTATGAGGCTTGAGCTCTTTTCCGCCTCGTTCGTGAATTGATCTACCGAATTTGGGGTACTCGGCATATATATTGTAAGACCGAGTCTTGGATGTGGAACGTCTTACCACATGTCGAATCGGAACACGTCTTATTCCGAGAGTCTGGCCATGTTTAGACTAGGACCGTATTATTATCGTCGTCCTAC